>JAQQSW010009829.1:0-13136 GCA_028646575.1 Pseudocheirus occidentalis
TTCAGCCCCTTCCTGTTAAGGTGTGAACTACTCCCAAGGAGTTAACTGGAAGTAAGGAGCTAAGCCTTTGAGGTGCTAAGTGCCTTTAGTAGGTGCCAATAGAAAGGGGCATGGAAGATCTTCTGATTTCATTAACATTACAGGACCTATGATCAGCAGAGACCACATGACTTGCCAATAGGCACACAAATAATAAATGATACAGTCGGGATGTGAATCTAATTTCTTTAACTCTTAAGTTGAGAACTTTTTGTTTTCTTTCCTTGGCACAATCCCCTGAAATTTCTTTTTTCTGATGCATTGGCTTATGCACATCAAACATCACTAGTTTTTCTCTTCTGTATGCTTATTTAATTTAGACCACTTTAGATTTGAATAACAAACATGAACACATGACACACATAGATTTAAAGTTAGAAGGGACTCAAGGGACCATCTTTCCAAGACCCAGAGATAATTCACCACACTGCAAAACTGCTCACTAACTCTTTTGGTGTCTATTATTTTTTACAATGTTATAGAATGCAGAAAATGAATCAATGATATATAATCATTTGCTCACCCCTCTTGAGCTATGATTCTACCACTTATTTCAGCCATTTCATTTCCCATTGCAGTTTTTTGGGTTATGATTGCATTTAGTACATGTCTACAAAGTATTTATTTTCTTTTTTAAAAGTTTATTTACTTTTAGTTTACAACATTCAGTTCCACATGATTTTGAGTTCCAATTCTTTTTCTCCTTCCTCTCCTCCCCCTTCCCCATTATGATGTGTAATCCAATAAACATCCTAATTATACCTTCATGTTAAACATTAGTCAAGTTGTAAAGAAGAATTATAACCAATGAAATGAATAAAAAGGAAGAAGAAACAAAATAAAATGAAAAAGAGAGAAAGCAAGTAGTTTGCTTTAATCTGTATTTAAACTACTTAATTCTTTGTGTAGATGTGGATAGCCTTTTACATCATGAGCTCTTTGGAGTTTTCTGATATTCTTGCATTGCTAAGATGAGCCCAGTCATTACAAATACAATAAGTCTATAATTGAGTACAATGTTTTCTAGCACTGTTCTCACTCAGCATCCATTTATGTAAGTCCCTCCAGGTTATCATGAAGTCACTCTTCTCCTAATTTCTTATACCACAATAGTATTCCATTACATTCATATGACACAACTTATTTAGTCATTCCCTAATTGATGGGTGTCCTCTTGATGTCCATTTCTTTGCTACCGCAACAAAAAGCTGTTATATTTTTGTACTTGAATGGTGTCTTTGAGATTCAGCCTTAGAAATAGTATTGTTGGGTTAAAGGGTATGTACATTTTTGGAACCATTTGGGCATAATTCCAAATTATTCTCCAGAATGGTTGGATCAGTTCGCAGCTCCATCAACAATGCATTAGTCTTCCAATTTTCTTACATCTTCTCCAGCACTGATCAATTTCATGTTTTGTCATATTAGTCAATCTGACTGGTGAGACATGGTTCCTAAGAGTTGTTTTAACTTGCATTTCTCTGATCAATAGTGATTTAGAACATGTTTTATATATGCTGATGTATGTCTTCAGTTTCTTTCTCTGAAAATTGTCTATTCGTATCCTTTGACTATTCATCAATTGGGGAATGGCTTGCATGCTTATTAATTTGACACACTTCTCTGTATCATTTAGAAATGAGACCTTTATCAGAGCCACTGGTGGTAAAAATTCTTTCCTAATTTTCTGATTATTTCCTAATCTTGGTTACATTGCCTTTGTTTATACAAAACCTTTCCAATTTAATGTAATGAAAATTATACATTTTGCATTTTGTAATGCTTTCTATCTCGTTATAAATTCTTCACTTCAACTTATATCTGACGGGTAAACTCTTCCTTATTCAGTCAAATTGCATAGTATCAACCTTTATACCTCAATCATGAATCCATTTTGACTTTATCTTGATATATTGTGTGAGATGTTGATATATGCTCAATTTTTGCCATACTATTTTCCAAATTTCGATGCAGTTTTTGTCAAATAGTGAGTTCTTATCCCAGAAGAAGCTTCAATCTTTGGACTTATCAAACAGTAGATTATAGACACTGAATACTATGTCTTGTGTACCTAATCTATTCCACTGATCCACCACAGTACTTCTCAAGCAGTACCAAGTAGTTTTGATAACTGCTGATTTACATGATTACAAATTTTAAAACAAAATAAAATATTTTAGGCTACCCCTTAAAGAATAATACTATGGGGGAGGAGGAGAACCAAAATTGTGGAGTGAAAGCAGGAACTCCTCTGAGTGGCTCCATGAATTCCATTAGTAACCTCTAAAAAGTGAATCTGAATGGATTTTAGGGTAGCAGAATTCTTTGGGAGACAGAGTGTGGCAGATACCCAGTCCAGGAAAGTGCTCACATAGGACGGTGCAAGGAGAGCATGGAGCAAGTGGGCTGCACCAGTGTTGACCTGACAGTAGACTACAGCAGAGCAAGAGTGAACCCCTAGATTTGCAGACCTCTCGGCATGGAATGAAGGAACAGTTGGAGCTAGTTAAGAGAGTGCAGGGCCTGCACCAGTGACAGTAGCTTCTCCTGAAACTATCAGCCCACAGAATGGATGTTTGAAAATCAGATATCTGAATTTCCAGAAGCCAAGATAGAGAAGTCAACACTAGCTGCTCTAATACCCCTCTGTGAACTTGAAAACCCAGAGATTATTGCCCCACTATAAAATCCTGAAATAGTGGAACCAGCATCAGTCTTGGGAGTCCTAAAGGAAGGGTGTGTATAGTTTTAAGTGAAGGGCAAAAGGAGTCCAAACAAGCCCAATCTTAGCTGACCAGTGGGAGATCCCAAAGCCCAGGGAGGTGGAGCAAGAAAGTGCTAACACTAGAAGCTCAATTGTGCCTTAGTACAATCAAGAAAATCTGTAGACACAAGCATAGCAAGCTGCCATGTGCTGACCCTGCCCAGCCTCTAGCCCAAGTGCACAGACCAGAAACCTGAAGTGACTAGACCACCTCTCCATCACACTTTAATCTGTGACTGTCAGGGTAAGTGTTAAGGGAATGGGAATATGAAGATCTTCCATGCCCCCTTGGCCCTTTGATAGGCTTAAGTGACTCTAAGAACCTACCCTGCTCCCTAATAGGCTGTATGTGGTCACATATTAATTAATTCAATCAAGAAAACGATTGAATTGATTAATAAAACTAAGAGCTGGTTTTATTATAAAAACTAAAAAATGTAGAGATCTTTAGTCAATATTATTTAAAAAAGAAAAATGAAAACCAAATTATGAGTGTCATAAATGAAAAGGATTAATCTACTTCCAAAGAAGAGGAAATTAAAACTATAATTAGGAATTATTTTGACCAATTGTATGCACATAAATTTGATAATTTTAGTGACATGGATGAAAATTTACAAAAAAAATAAGTTGCAAAGATTAAATTAAGAGGTAATAAATTAATTAAATAACACCATCTCAGAAAAAGAAATTGAGCAAGCCATCAATGGACTGCCCAGTAAAAGGTCTCCAGGGCCAGATACATTTACTAATGAATTCTATCAAATATTTAAAGAACTATTGATCCCAATACTTTAAAAAATATTTTCGAAAAGTGAAGGAGTCCTACCAAATACTTTTTATGACACAGATATGGTACTAACATCTAAATCAGGAAGAGACAAAATGTAGAAAGAAAATTATAGACCAATTTCCCTCATAAATATAGACGCAAAAATTTGAAATAAAATATTAGCAAAAAGACTACAGTCACTTATCATGAGAATAATACACTTTGATCAGGTAGGAATTTCCCAGGAATGCGAGTATGGTTCAATATTGGGAAAACAGTCAGTATAATTGATCATATAAACAATAAAAATAGCAGAAACCATATGATTATCTCAATAGATAAAGAAAAGGCTTTTGAGAAAATACAACACCTACTCCTATTAAAACACTAGAAAGTAAAGGAATAAATGGAGTCTTCATTAAAATAATTAACCATCAGCAAGTATTATATGTAATAGGGATAATAAGCTAGAAACATTTCCAATGAGATCAGGGGTGAAACAGGGATTTTCATTGTCGCCCCTCTTATTCAAATTGGTACTAGAGATGTTAGCAGTAGCAGTGAGAGAAGAAAAAAAAGGGAAGGAAACAAATTTAAGAAGAAACTAAGCTATCGCTCTTTGCAGATGATATGATGATATACTTAGAGAATTGTGGAGAGTCATTTTTTAAAAAAAGTACTTGAGACAATAAATAAATTTGGCAGACTTGCAGGATATAAAATAAAACCACATATATCCTTGACATTTGTGTTTATTTGTAATGAAATCCAAGAGGAAGAGATAGAAAGGGAACTTCCATTTAAAGTTACTGTAGACATTATAAAATATTTGAGAATCTACCTCCAAAACAAACCTAGGACCTATAATAAACAATTACAAAATACTTTCCAGTCGGATCTAACTAATTGGGAAAAAAACAAAAACAAAAACATCAGCAGCTCATGGCTAGGGTGAGCTAATATTAAAAAAATGATAATTTTACCTAAATTAAATTGCTTATTTAGGACTATGCTAATGAATCTACCAAAAATTATGCTATTTCAAGATAAAATAGTAAGAAAATTCATTTGGAAGAATGAAAGGTCCAGAATATCATGAGAATTAATGAAAATAAATGCTAGGGAAAGTGACCTACGTATATTAGATTTTAATCTGTATCATAAAGAAACAGTCATCAAAACAACTTGGCATTGGCTGAGGAGCAAAGTAGTGAATCAGTGGAATAGATTAGGTACATGATATATAGCAGGCAATAATGATAGTTATTGACTATATTATTGACTAACCCAAAGATCACAAGTTTGGGATAAGAAATCACTATTTGAACAAAAATTGCTGGGAAAACTTGAATATAGTATGGCAGAAATAGGGCATACAACCAATGTCTTACACCATATACCAAAATCAAGTCCAAATGGGTGAATGATCTAGGTATAAAAGCTGATGCTGTAAGCAATCCAGGAGAGCAATGAATAGTTTAAATGTCAGATTTATGGAGAAGTTAAGGTTTTATATCAAAACAAGAGTTAGAGAGCATTATGAAATATAAAACAGATAATTTTGATTAAATTGAAAAGTTTCAGAAAAAATAAAGCCAATGTAGACAAGATTAAGAGGGAAGCGGAAAATTGGGAAAGAATTTTTACAACCAATGTCTAATAAAGGCCTCATTTCTAAAATATATGGAAATTAAGTAAAATCTATAAGAATACAAGTCATTCTCCAATTGATAAATGGACAAAGGATATGAACAAGCAATTATCAGAGGAAGAAAATAAAGATATGTACAAGCATTTGAAAAATGTTCTAAATTTCCATTGATTTGAGAAATGAAAATCAAAACAACTCTGAGATACCACATCTCACCTTTCGGTTTGGCTAAGATGATGAAACAGGAAAATGATAAATGTTGAAGATGTGGGAAGTTGGAACACTAACGCATTGTTGATGGAGTCGGGAACTGATCCAACCATTTTGGAGAGTAATCTGCAACTATGCACTGGAACAATATGGAACCCCAAAGGGCTACTAATAAGTGCATACACTTTGACTCAGCAATATGACTCCTAAATTTGTATCCCAAAGAGATAATCAAAGTGGGTAAAGGAGCCATCTTTACAAAAATATTTATAGCAGCTCTTTTTTTGTGGTGGTAAATAATTGGAAACCAAGGGGCTGCCCATCTATTGGGGAATGGCTAAAGAAATTGTGATATACGAATGTAATGAAATATTATTGTGCTCTAAAAAATGAGGAGCAGAACAACTTCATAATAACATAGAGACACTTATATAAACTAATGCTGAGTGAGAAGAGCAAAATCAGGAGATATTTGTGCACAATTACAGACACAGTATATGAGTGATGACAAAGTTTGATAGAGTGGTCTCCTTGCAGCCATGCAAGATTATAAGACAACTACAAAACAATCATTATGTAATGAGATATCCACATCCAGAAAAAGAACTGCAGATTCGGAATGCATACTGAAGCAAACTAATTGCTCTTTTTTTGTTGTTGTTTCCTTTCTCATTGTTCACTCCACTGGTTATAATCTTTCCTTATAACCTGACTAATGTTTACTGTGAAGGTATTTGTAGATCCTATATTTGATTGCATGCCACCATGAGGGGAGAGGAGAAGATGGAGGCAGAGAAAATTTGAATCTCAAGGAATTGTAGAACTTAATGTTCTAAATTAAAAGTTAATAAATGATTTTTTAAAAAAAAAGGATGAAGAAGGAAAACAAAAGAGTACTATGATGACTATGACCTTTGGGACTCTTTCAATTCATAGTCCTTAAGTCTTTCAAATGGCTATTTCAGTGGCAGCTTTAAGTAGGGATGAAAGTGTTTTTCATTTATCTTTTTTGTTTCCCCCCCCACATTGTTGTAATAATCTCTATGGTGGCAAATCTATTCTTTACTATTTTTATGACAGCCTACAAGTTGTAAGATTGACTATGCATCCTGGCTACAACAATTGCCAACACCTATTTAAAAATAAAGAATGGCCAAAAGTCATTAAAACATATATAATCATTTTACTTCCCCCAAAAAATCTTGATCACTAAAATTTCAAGACCCAATAGTGCCTAAAAAGGCTGTATAGTCTTTCAAGTTGAAACAGAGAAGAACTATATTAAAATGCAAATGATATCAATAAGAACAAATGGTGGTTTTATTAGCTATAAATACCTTTGTTTCAATTAGTTTATTACATCAACAATAGTATTCACTAACAGGTTCCTGAAAGAGTAGAATTAGAAAGATCCATTCAAGTAGTCAAATGTGAAAACGCTTATGACATGTGTAAAGGCAAAAACCAGCAGCTCTCCTGAGGACTACTGCTGTGAATCATTTTAAGGATCTTTTCACATGGTATAGTGAATCTCTCTATTCAGCAAAATACTAAAGCAAAACATTTAATAAACTAAATCACAACACTCACAAAAACATAAACTAACAAATTATTACTAAGGTGACCACATAGTCTTAAACATACCATATCATTCAGCATACCACACTCTCCCCAATCAGTATAGAGTATCCAAATCAAGTCTCCTTTCTTCTTGACTCCAGACTGAATTCCAATCATCCTTAAGCCAACCATCCTTAAACAAATCATCCTTAGGGTTAGTGGAAAGTACAAAGGCCATCCATCCCTGGGTCATGGTAAGTTATGCTATCATCAGTCAGCACTGGATACCTAAGTAAAGTTTCCTTTAACTTAACTCAAGACAATCTTCCAAACCCTATGCCTCCTCTTTCATGCTCCTGGCTCTTGTCTGTATTCACAGAAATGTCTGGATTCAAATGTAGGCAGCTTTCCCAGATTTTGCCAAGATTCACCCTATTGCTGGGTGGATTCACAAGTAGGCAGCTCTCTGTTGCCATTCCATATTGCAGCTAATGGAAGCTGCTCCACCCTAAACTCTTTATAGTTTCTTTTTCTAGGAAAACCAATCTCCATAAGGTGACAGCATTGCCGGCACTATCATCTCATTTCACTGTCTGAAAAAAATCAACATAACTCAACAGAAAGAGTGCTTCTGTCTGACACAGTAACACAAATCAAAAGACAGAGTGTTTCCATCTGATAAAGTTACACTAACACAGAACAACAGAAAGAGATCCAACTTCATAGACATTCTCTCTCTTTTTTCTGATTGGTCCCAGCTGGTGCTCAAACTTTTATCTGCTTTGCTCCTTCCTGTTTCACCCTTCCTTTCCATCCTTCCTGTTTCACTCTTTTGACAAGCTCCTCTCACCAGGGGCTTTGTGCAATGATATTTGGCCTTTTAAGGACAGGGAAGATCTCCCAACTCCCTTAGATCTATTAAGGGCAACAGGATGTATACTGTTTCCAATAAAGACTTGACACAATCAAAGGAAAGACTCAAAGGCACTTGATTAGCTGAAAAAAGGAGCCCAGTACTACTTAGCTTACCATTGCAACATCACATCAGAGGGATCACATGTGGGACCTTGGGAAGGGGTGGGACAACATAATAATATCACTAAGACCCTGTGAGGGGCGGGGGAGGGGTGCCTCGTTGAGTTTAGGTGTATTGATTGTGTTAAATGGTGTTAGGTGTGAGGGGCGGGGGAGGGGCGCCTCGCCAAGTTTAGCTGTGCCTTTTAAGGGAATGTTGTGGATGTTGCTATGTGATTGGGCTAGGGAATTTGGCAGGGAGGGATTAGGGGAGGAGATAAGCGTATATAAGGAGTGGCTGAGCTCCAGGGTCTCTCTCTTGCTCCCGGATGTGATCGCGACCGAATAAACACCACCTCCTTTCACCTCGGGTGCTCTGTCTGGTTATTCCTCCTCGGAGGCCGGTGCCTGGGACGCTGGGCTACCGAAGACTTGCCATGGGAAAGGGTAAGTGAGAGGGCAGGGTTTTAATCAAGCACGTGTCTCCCCTTACAGCCCCCAACAAGACCCTTGAATGGAGAAGTCCATGAGTAATGTAATAGGACAAAAAAGACAAATTTTGCAACTACACAACTGCAATGAACTGGGGAGGAGTCTTTAGGGAAGTATTTCCCTTCTCCAGACTCCAGCCCCCCCATTTGGAATACCTAAGAAATATGAAATTCTCAAATAAAAAAAAAATAAAAATTTAGTTTCTAGAGATCATAATAAATGCATAATCCCCTTAAAATTGGTGGGAAAACTCTTTTATAAAAGTTGATGCTTTTAGATATTATTTTTCTTTTGGATTTAATGTCTGTTTGGAAACATTTAAAAAATATTAGCAGTTTCGTTGTTTTAGGAACAAAGATAAACTGAGAGAAAACTATTTCATCAAACCAATTCATTTGCTAATACATAAATATTTAGAACTTTGGAGAGCCAAGTAATAGGCATGATTAATGTGATTTACCAAATTCCTGGAACTTTGAGGGTTTCCAGACTTAGGGGCAGGAGTTAGAAATAGATGAGAATTGCTCAGCAACTTCAGCAACAGGAGGATTCTATTTTCTTTTTTTTCCTTTCAATAGAGTGGACAATTAAAAAAATAGAACTATGTGTGTCATGGCAGTAGAAGTAAGGGATGCATAAAAAATGTTCATGTCTACTGTTATTGAAATTCAATTGCTTTAAGTCCAAAGGAAGACATTTTCCCCTTATCAAGGTATAATTGAAACCATCCATGAAAAAGCAGGGGTTCTACTGTGTTCCTAGCCCTGCTCCAAGAGAAAAACAGGCAAGCAGAGTGATGGTATTAGGTTCATTCAGTACTGAAATTTTTCTCTTTGCAAATTTAAGACCAAACCATTTGCACTTGCCCCATATCTTACGGAGTTGAAAATTAAATGAATTTCAAGTGAAGCCAAGTGAAGTCATTCCATATTCATGACCCACTGCCCATCATGCAGAAGCAGGAGTATTTGAATTAAGATGTTGAAGAATGTAATAGAGAACCAGATTACTGATTTGTGAAAAGTGATCATACGGCCTGAAAATGACATGGGTAAATCATGTTTAGTAAGACTTTAATCTCCATACTGATATCTCAATAAAGAACAGAATACTGAAATTATAACCCATTATTTAAGAAAAAAAATCCATCCTGAAATACACAAAAAAGATATTTAACCTATGGCAGCCAATTTATTTTAATTGCAATCACCATTTCTAGTTTATAAATAACTATCTCTGAAATGCTTCTTTAATTTTAAATTGAAAGCAATGAACACAGTCTTATAAAAAGCATCCACTTTATCTGTATTATTAACAACCCAGTGATTTTATTTTTCTTCTAGTTAAAAAAGTCTACCTATACATAAAGCAAAAAAAATTCATTTCAAAACTCCCCCTTTCAAAAACATAATTGGGATTGACTTAGATGTCCTAGGAGTTTTCTAATATCTCTTACCATTCAAAAGATATTAAAGTCATGTCTATGAATGAAGACAAATTAGAACTAGCTTGTATTGTGCTATATTTGAAATCAATATGTTTATCATCCATCTACATGATATTTGGAGAGCAGGAGATATCTTGCTTTTCTATTTGTATCCCTATGGATGGGTGCAATGTTTCACATGTTCTGAGTGCCTAATGTTCTATTACTTCATTTTGAAGCTGCCAAAACACCATATATGATCAACTTATTTGAGTACTTTACATATCTTTCTGGCATGTATTCTTGCCTTATCTTCACCTCTCAGAACTTCCCATTTAAGAGCCCATTTTGCAGAAAGCCTTAACTGATCCCCGAATCACATTTTCAAATGTATTGTTGCTATTTTCTCCCTCCCAAAATTATTTTCTGCTTACATTTTTTCTTGTATATGAAGTCTCATTTCATTAGAGTGTAAACTACTTTAGGGCAGGTACTATTTCTAAATCTTTGTTCCCTTAGTATCTAACACATAAGAGGTGCTTAATAAAAATTCATTGGTTACAATTGGACTGAAGTTGAGAGAGATGGAGGCAAGTATTCAGCAATGCTTCTGAAGAAGACAAGCGTAGGGAACAAGGAAATATGTTCAAAGAGAAAGGTAGAAGGGATAGCCTGTTACAGAAGGGAATGCCCATGTTTTCCTCTGATAGTATAGCACAGAGGATGCATGAAGTTGGAAAGTGCATTTAAAGAATGACGAGGGAACTTAGATGTATAGCTTTAATGAACCTTAGAGATCATGCTGTTGAAGATGAGACTCAAAGAGGTTGATTGAACTGTTCAAGGTCAGATTCCAACCATGGATTTGGACTCCAATTCCATTTTTCCATACTTCATCCTCCTGCCTCCTAAGGGAATATCTCAATTATGTTTTTTCTAGTATTTTGAGATGGGGTATGGTGGAGTATTCAATTTTGAAGATAAAGGAGAAGTTTTAGAATACGCTCTAGAGAAAGTATAAGCTATAATACATGCATATTCTTATCCCTGTCATGGGAAACTACTGGATGAAGGTCATTATAATTGGGATGCTCTTTGAATCAAAGAAAAAAATGGATCCAAGATTTTACTACTTTTCAAATAACATATACCTAAATACATAAACAATCAAATAAATAACATTATTTCAAATACATGAACTGACAAATAACATAAGTGAATGAACGCATGGAGGGATGAATGAGTTAATGTCTAGGTGGCTCACACTTTGTTCCACCAACTACAAATCCAACACTGATTTGTTATCATCATATTAACTTTAGATGGTCTCCAAGATTCTATTCAGCTTTTAATTTTTATCCATTTCTTCTATCATATTAAAATTCCATTTGAGTAGACATATTGTTTTCACTTTGCATAAAAATATATTTATTTTCCAGACTAATAACTCTTGTACTGTT
This sequence comes from Pseudocheirus occidentalis, assembly GCA_028646575.1. NCBI lineage: Eukaryota > Metazoa > Chordata > Mammalia > Diprotodontia > Pseudocheiridae > Pseudocheirus > Pseudocheirus occidentalis. Next base: position 11,389 of record JAQQSW010009829.1, read on the forward strand.
TATTGGAGGGATAAATGGATGGGAAAAGGGATCGTATAGTATACACACATATTTATATATGAATATATCTGTGTACATGCATGTATATGTGAGAATGTATGGGGGAAAGGACAGAGAGAACTGGGCATTACCATTCCATTAAAAATATACTCTAGAATATTTTGCATTATACATGATGTAAATGTAATAAAATTACATACATGAATTTAATATTTAAAATTTATCATGTATTTAGAAAATAGGATAGTACTATGTTTATTTTTAGTTTCTAGAAAATTAAATTATTAGCCAGCAATATAGAAATGGTAATTATATATAACCACACACATCCCCATATTGTGTACACATGGACACATACTCACAGTGTAATCACTCATTCTGCTTAACAATTTGCTATCTGTATTACTATAAAATTAATACATCTTGTGTGTGTGTGTGTGTGTGTGTGTGTGTGTGTGTGTGTGTGTGTGTGAAATAGCAGAAATCCTGAACAAATTATACTTACAAATAGTTTAATTGGGGATCCTTCTGTATTTCTCTATTTTTTTTCTATTTTTATTTATACAATTACAGATGCAGAAATTTATTTTGCCATTCCCTAGGTTCTCCCTCAAGTAGCTTTATTACCAGAAACATGCTCAATGTAAAGTGGTTTAAATTTCTTTTCTTTTCTGTGGTATAAAAAATAACACAAAACTGGCATTCTAGCTTTGGGGACCAAAACACATTTATTTTTCTATATTTTCAGGTTTTGTGTATAGGATATTAAGCATAATTCAAAATTTATTTATGTGCCTACTGTAGGTCTTTATTCTCATTTACAACTTTTAATGTCCTCCAGTTTCTTCATATGTTTTAGAATTTTAAAATAACATTAATACTGGAAAACCTTTTATTTGCATGACTAAAAGAAAACTATTTTAGAGTCAAATCAAGTTACTGAATAGTTCTTGTTACCTTGTAAAGGTTCCTGTTCTTCACTTTGGTCAAGAAGATGTGTGACAATAAGAAAGAACTGATTTGGACAGATATGAATCTAACATAGCCATTGGATGTTTATTTACCAAAGCCATAGGCCATTTCTATATTAGTTTAGCATGTTTTAATGTTATGAAACTTATTGGATTATTTGCTTGCATTTGAAATTTTACACATTTTTAAAATCTAAAGTAACCCACACGCTGGGGGGCGGAGCCAAGATGGCGGCTTAGAAGCAGCAACGCAGGGCAGCTCCCACACAAACACGCTAAAAAACTCATAAAATGGGACGCTAAAGATTTTCAAGCTCCAAAACTCTCCACAAGACAGAAAGCACTACAGGCAGCGCAGCAGGCGGGGCTCTTCGCAGCAGTCTGGGACCCGTGGCTGAAACCCCTGCGGGCTCAGGCCCTGGGGCATCGGGCGGGGAACCGCAGCTGCAGGAGAGCAGATCGGCTGCACTGGAGGCAGAGTTACCACACCTAACAGGCCAGAAGACAAAAAGGCTAAGAGAAAGGTCAGTGGATTTTGCTAACTGGGGAGGAGAAGAGTGGGTCCGGCCAAACTGCTCCCAGGGCAAGGAGGCAGCGGGAGGCAGCTGTACCAGCAGGCCTGGCTGAGAGCCGCAGCGGCTGCTTCAGAGACCTCGGCCTGCAGATAGCAGGGGGGCTGACGCGACCCATCAAGGCCAAGGGCTCTTGCATTGAGCGGCCTGGATCTGGATCAGGGTCTTGAGTGGTGGTCCTGGGGTGCGCTTTCAGTGAGCCGAA
>JAQQSW010009830.1:0-13136 GCA_028646575.1 Pseudocheirus occidentalis
ACACTTACTAGCTGTGTGACCCTGGGCAAGTCAACTTAGCTCTGTTTACCTCAGTTGCCTCATCTGTAAAATGAGCTGGAGAAAGGAAATGTCAAACCACTCCAGTATCTTTGCCAAGAAAATCCCAAACAAGGTCATGAAAAGTCAGACACAACTGAAACTACTGAATAACAAAATAACATCTAAGTATGATCCAGAAGTAAGGGTCACTGAGTCACTTGCAAAAGGCACTGTCAGGGTAAAAGACAATTGAAAGGGAGAAGGAAAAGTATGAAATACAGTGTCAAATTTTGTCACTATTTTGCTCAACGTTTGCCTTGACTGACGATGGGTTAGTTGTTAACAGAGTAAATTCTAGGACTCAATAAGTTGGCAGCATTGCCCTTGACCTCAAGCTACTGGTCTGTTTGGTAGACTATGGGGAGGGAATAGTTCCTCCCCCCCCCAGCTCCTGCAGTTAAATGCCTAAAACTAAATACGCCTCACTCGACTCTCACCACAAAACAGCACAGGACCCAAGGTAGAACTGGAAGGAACATTGAGGTCATGGAGTCCAACTTCCTTATTTTATACATGAGGAAACTCAGGCTCAAAAGTTTAAGTGACTTGCCCCCTTGAAGATGAAAGGGAAATCTTGCTGATTGGCTGATACTTTCTCACTTCTGTTTCTTAGTATCCCTATTTTTCTTCCAAATTCAGATCAAGAACCACCTCTTGCATGAGGTCTTTCCTGATCCTCTCCCTGTCCCAATTGCTGGGGCTCCCTTCTTCCCATTACCTTGTATTTGTTGGGCCATCTCCAGTCTTCCTGATCTGTATCTGGCCACTGAACCCAGATGGCTCTGAAGGAATGAGACTGGGGACTCTGCACTTGCATATCATGGCATCACCTCCCTGATGGCACAGTCCTCTTCAAGAAGGAAGGACAAATCACAGCCACAACCTAGTGTTTACTTCACCTACATTTTGTCTATGCTTACATGTTATTATCCCCTGTAGTATATAAGCTTCTTGAGGTTCAGTTCTTTTTCGTCTTTGTGTCCCTAGCACCTAACACAGTGCCTGAAACTTTTGTTGGTCGGTCAGTCATTTTTTTTTAAGTTGTGTCCAACTTTTTGCGATGACATTTGGGGTTTTCTTGACAAAGATACTGGAGGGATTTGCCATTTCCTTCTCCTGCTCTTTTTTTACAGATAAGGAAATTAAGACAAATATGGTTAAGTGACTTGCCCAAGATCCCATAGCTAATAAGCATCTGAGGCTGGACAGAAAATTCCTAAAGATGATTCTGATTCCAGTCCAGTGTTTTATCCACTGCACCATCTACTGCCCTACCCCTAGACTCCTAGAGCATACTACCTCTACTCCCTTTCCATAATAATAGCTAGATTTTTATAACATTTAACATATCTTCTCATTTGATCCTCACAACAAACCCATGAGGTAGGTGCTTTCATCATCCCCATGTTACATCAAGGAAAACTAAGACTGAGAGAAGTTTCACTCCGCTAGTAAGTGTCTGAGACAGGATTCTAACTCAGATCTTCCTGATTATAAGTTTAACAACTAGTTGTCCCATAAAAGTCATTCTGTGAGTGGAATATTATAGGCCAAATGGCCATGTACTATTTCACCTTGTTCATTGGTTTTACAGATCTGTACCATAAAGCACAACCTGAGCTTAAGCCCTGAAAGACTCATCAGCAAGTACAGTAAAATGTCTTTCAAATGCTCTTTGCTTTACCTGATTCTTATATTCTGGGTCACATCATTTTCCTCCACCTCCAAGCCCAATTGTGAAGTCAACAAAGTTTGTTTTAGGGGTCCGTTTTCTGTGCTCCTCCTTCCTTGATTCTAATTTGCTTTCCATTAACACTTTCCAATTGTTATTCCAGCTTTCCTGGATCTGCTCTACTTCCCTGCTAAACCCCCGAAATCCTAGGGCATATAATTTCTTACCACCAAGCTCACCATTCAAATTGTCCCTTTTTGAATCTTATGCAAGTATCACAAATTATGTATGCACATGCATGTATATATGTAGGTATCTATATGTGAGTATTATGTGTGCATGCATGCATATGCACACATGTATATGAATATATGTATGTGCATTTGTATGTATGTAAATGTATATATGAGTATGTGTATATGTGCATGTGCTGCACACATATGTATGTAATGCATGCATAAAGTGTAGCACACGTGTATGTATGAATGTATATGTGTGTACATGTGCATATTGTACTATATGTATGTATATGTAAGTATCTGTATGAATATTGTGTGTGCATATATGCATGCACATGTGCATATGCATATATGAATGTGTGTGCATGTGTGTAAATGTGCATGAGTGTGTATGTGCATGTATTATACACATGTGTATAACACATGTATAAAGTGTAGCACATGTGTATGCATGTGTATGTGCATAGAGCATGTGTGTATGTGCATAGTGTGTTCACTGCATTGTGTGCATACATTGTCTGTTATGTGTGTGGGCATGCATGTGCATGAGCATGCATGTAGGCATGCACACACATGCATGCTATGTGTAAATGTGCAAGTGTGTTCATGTATGTGCACAGCACATGTGTGTGCATGTGTGTCCACATGTGTGTATATGCATATGCATATTACGGAAGACGCCTCTTCCTTGGATCTGGCCATTGGTGGCCACAGAGCTCTGCTAGCCTCCTCTAGGGCCTCTGCTGCCCCACTTCTAGCACTGATTGATGATGGAGCAACCATGATGGGTGCTGGCAGCTGATCAGGTCTTGTGGCTCCTAGGCAGTTTTCTTACTTTGTGCTCTTTTCAAATGTTGGCTTGAACACTATAACAAATCAAACTGGATCTTTTCAGTCAAGACTTTAATCGTACTTGGCCACTGTTGACAGATGGACTAGCTCCATCTTGCATATTTCCCTTCGGCTTCCTTCTAGAGGCTTAGGTGACCTGTGCTGGGCCAGAAAAATCTAACTGGAACTCCTTTGCTCCACCCTGTCCCATTCAGCTCAGGCTGTATTTAACAAGGCTGCATCTCCCTCCCCTTCCTGGTTTCTGTCACACAGCACTCTATTGATAGCTCTGGCCTTCACCCCCAAACTGGGACAGAATACCTGAGTACACATTTTAAAAGCCCTTGTCCCTACAGGGATCCTTGATCACCAGCGAGCAACCCCAGGGCCAGCCCAAGGCCAAAGTATGAAGTGCTGTCCTTCAGCGCCCATTGATTCATCCCCTCCTTCTAGGCTCTTCTCCTTTTCAGTGTCCCTGCTATCCCATGAGGCTCCTAGATGCCCACAAGCTGCTTCTTGTTTTGTTTTGTTTTCTTTTTTTTTTTAAACTTGTAAAAGGAATATTTACTTAGCAGGTATTTTTTTGTTTATTGTTGAGCAAGGAGAGTTGTTCCAAAGCAATCCTCTGAAACCATCAATCTTTCTAAAGCTCCTTGTATACACAGGCAATCCTCCCAAATCTCTTTATATTTACAAGGTCCCTGGGCAGAATAGAGGCATTTAGGTGGCACAGTGGATAGAATACCAGACCTGGAGTCAGGAAGACTCATCTTCCTGTGTTTAAATCTGGCCTTAGACACTACCTGTGTGACCCTGGGCAAGTCACTTCACCCATTTGCCTCAGTTTCCATTTCTATAAAATGAGCTGGAAAAGGAAATAGCAAACCAGTCCAGCATCTTTGTCAAGAAAACCCCAAAAGGGGTCATGAAGTGTCAGACATGACTGAACAACAAGGGGAGAATAGATTCAAACTTCTACACAAATGGTAATGAAACATATATAGAGAACATATGTGGCAAAAGTATAACTCAGAACTCCTGGTAACTGGATGTTTTTTTTCCCTCTTTCACGAAGTCCTCATGAAGTTTCCTTTTATTGTAGCTCAATGAGAATCAGTGCCTTTGGAGGGTCCACAGCTAATACTTTGCTCTTTCCAGAGTGCTTATGCTCTCTGAAGCTACCTTTTCTTGGAGTACCTAGTTCATCCTTGGTATACCCTCTAGCTCAGATTCCCCTGAAGATCCTGCTCTCAATTACCTCTCTTCCAGGGAAATGCTACCAATGCAAAAAACAAAACAGCCACAAGAACTAAGACAGATGCAATGACCATCCATAATTCCAGAGGACTGTTGATGAAACATGCCATCTCCCTCCTAGTCAAAGACATATTGTGTATATAGGTTTGTATAGAGCCAATAAGGAAATGTATTTTGCTTAACTATTCATATTTGTTACCAGAAACGTTTTTCTCTTCTCTTCTTTCCAGTGGTAGGGAGGAAAAGGGAGGGAGACAAAATTAGATTTCCATTCATTACAGAGAACAAAACAAAAGCTGCTTCTACCACATAGTGCCCTTTGAGTGACAAGCACTGTCACAAGTGACTCCCCCTACACTTACACTGCTCAAAATAAAATTTGCATTCCCTTAGTGCCTGAGTCTTGACCAGGGTTGACTAAAAATCTGTTACAGGAATGCAAGTTAGAATTTTAATGGGTGGTAACGGCCCACCCTTCCCAGATTATATTTACATTTGTGGAGGGATCTTCAATGTATTATGTCCCTGAAGAGCATAATGTGGGAATTAAGTGGGATTAGAGAAGGGGGCTATTTGGCATCTTCCAAGTCACAGTATATAGGTATAACTGATAACTTCCTGGATGCACTGGCACAGGAATGGAAAATACTAGAAGTAATCAAAGATGCCAGAAAGTCTTTACAAACATTTATTATGCATATTTCATTAAGACCCTTGACATTTGACATTTGAACCTAGTATTAAAAGAAGATACTGGAAAAAAGGAGGGTTCAGAGTCCTTCCTAGCCATTCCATGTAGAGAAGGAAGGGTAGAGTGGAGGTCAGTAACAGACCTTTCACCTGGTGCCTTTCCCCTGCTCCCAGGGCTCTGACTGATTTCTGTGGAGGAAGATGGCGGTAAGAGCCGGGGTGCTGAGTCATACTGAAAAGTGCCATTGGAGTGGGGCAGAAGATGATGGATAAATAGTAGGTAGGTAGGTAGATAGATAGATAGATAGATAGATAGATAGATAGATAGATAGATAGACAGACATTCAGACAGACAGACAGACAAGACTGATATACTGTGGAAAAAGAAAAAGAGAAAGAGACAGAGAAAGAGAGTCAAAGACACAGACCTAGGGACAGAGATATTGATAATAACAGAGTTAGAGAAATAAATATAAATGATGGAGACAGAGTTCAGGAAGATTCATCTTCTTAAGTTCAAATGTGGCCTCAGACACTTACTATGTGACTCTAGACAAGTCACTTAACCCTGTTTGCCTCAATTTCCTCATCTGTAAAATGAGTTGAAGAAGAAAATGGCAAAACATTCCAGTATCTTTGCCAAGATGACCAGATTTGCCAAATTGAGTTATAGTTTGACATGACTGGAATGACTCCACAACAACATAGGTTATATAGATGATATGGCTACAGTTGTAGTTGGTCAATAAATATTATTAAATACCCATTATGTGCCAAGCACTGTGCTAAGTGCAGGAAATACAAATAGAAGTTTTAAAATAAAGATATGGATATATACAGATAGATATATCAATATAGATGAATAGATATAAAGAGGAATGCTGATAAATGTTTAATGCCTGGCTCTCTGGGGGAAAAAGTATGCACCACACACATTTAAATTTAATCTGAATTATTTACATTCTCTTCATCACTTTCCTAAGCCAAGATAATCAACAAAATGCTAAGTCAAGCCCCAATTTGTAGCATTTGCCTATGTCTGTCTGAAGTGTAAATGCTCACATTGAAATTTTAACAGTAGTGTTAAAATACTACTCTGTTCCTTACAAGTTGTATCACCTTGGACAAGTCACTTAACATCCCTGAACCTCAGTTGCCTTATGTGTAAAATAGACTGAAAGTCCTGTTCTGCTCTAGCTCTGTAGCTCTCTTCTTGGTTAAATGGATCCATAACACTTGTATTGCCCCTACTCCCCGAGTTGTTAGAGGTCCTGCTGTGCTTTCTTTCCTTGGACAGATGAGTAGAGCAAATCCCTTTGCAAATCTTAGAGCATTATATAAGTGGAGAGAATTCTTATCTCCTACCCTTAGCCCAGCTCCTTTGAAGGCCCTTTTGATGGCAACTGCTCAGAGAAGAAATGGTTTAAGCTAGTTCTTATTAATAGGGATAGTTGTAATGATTTCTGGTCAACATGCTCAATAATGCATCCTTCTGGTATAAACCAAAGAGTTTATAACATAGAAACAACCTTATCTATTGACACTGGCATATCCATAAGGTTTCATAGGAATTGAGAAAATGGTGGGCAAGATCGTAGGAACTCTTTATTGAATTCCTATGGTGCCATGACATGTGAAAAGGTAACTATTAGCACATGGCCATAAGTGATAAAGAAAGGGAAGGAGTACAATGATATTTTTAATCTAGAATGTGAACTACAAGCAGACAATCTATGCCTCTTTGTACCTTCTACATTATCTTACCTCAAGTGGGAAGTATGATTCACAGTCTCATAGATTCATTGATACAGAAGAGATCTTAGCAGTGTGGGACAGTACAGTTTTTACGGTTGTTGTGGTGTGGAACCCTCTGGCAGTCTGGTAAAACTTCTGGATTCCTCAGAATAATGTTTTTAAATTTACAAAATAAAATACATAGAATTACAAAGGAAACCAATTATATTGAAATGTAATTACCAAATTATTTTTAAAAACAAGCTCACAGATAGCAACATAAGAACATCTGACATAGTGGAAGGCAGCAGAAGGCACATCTGCCATGGAAGGAGTCAGGTGGCACAATGGATAGGGTGCTAGACGCAATATGGTCTCTATTTAACAGACAGCAAGTTCAGGATCAGAAAAGCTAAGTGACTTGTCCAGAGTCACACAGCTACTACATATCTGCAGGAGCGTTCGCATTCTGATCTTCCAAAGCCAGTATTCTACCCACAGTGTATCTGACAAACAAAAGCCCTCCCTCCCTTTTTTTAGCCTTTCTTCTACTCCTTCCAACGCTTTCTGATTCTATAGTGCGTGAGAATGATATTCCTGAAGGAAATGGTTAAGTATGGTCCAAAAAAGAGAGGGAATCATGGCAGCTGCAGGGGCCACTTCAGTGGCCTTCATAAAGACAGGAAATGAACTGACCCCTTGGGTGTCAGGAAAGGATTCAACTAGAGAATGGGATGTGAAAATAACTGATAATAACAATGATGATGCAACGTTTTCCCATCTCTCTGGAGTGGAGAAAGAAATATAAGGAAGTATAAAGTTTCATTTATGACCTTTATGATCCTTGGAAGATTTGGGCATGAGGACCTTCCACTCTAACTGAAAATGTGATATTCAGATTTGAGCTTGTGACCTTAGGAGACAGTGCTGTCACTTTCTGATTCTTTCTCTTTCTTTTCAGTTGGGACTAATGAGAAGGGGAAGCATGCCATTGGGCATGCACCTTGTCAAAGGCAAGCACAGCCCAGTGAAGAGCACCCTGCCTCTGGAGTCAGAGACCCCTGCGAAAGCGTCGTCAGCGTCGTTCCACCCCCAAAGGGGTCACGACCCACAGGTTGAGAACAGCTGTCTTAGAAGATCTGGGTCCACATCCTGCCTCAGACACTTTGTGACCCTGAGCAAGTCACTTTAATCTCATTGTGTCTCTTTCAGTCAGTCAGTCAGTTAACAAAGACTTATTGAGCATCTGCTACATGTCAGGCACTGTGCAAAGTATTGGGGGTGCAAATATGAAAAATATGCTTCCTGCCCTCAGACAACACACAGAGGAAGAAAGGGAAAGTAACCCCAAACAAGACGGCTGGCCTGGGTACCCTCCTTCAATATAGAGGTTCTGAGAGGAAGTCTCTGCTGTGCCTTCTAGTTGGAGGGGCCCAGGGGCAGAAGGTCCTGATGAAATGTGAGTTCCAGGGTTGATGGGATTTTGTATGATGAAGAGGTTGCTAGGGCTGATGGAACGGTCCTCATGTGTAAAAGAGAGACAGAGAGAGACACAGAGAGACAGAGAAAAATGAAAAGAGAGAATTCTGAGAGATAGATGCTATTTTTATCCTCACTTTACGGTTGAGGAAGCTAAGGCCAATGAAGGTTCAGTGACTTGCCCAGTATCCCACAGCAAACAAATCTCTGAGACCAGATTTGAACTCATTCTCTCAATTTCAGGCACAGTGCACCACTTGGCTGCTTACCTAACAACTGGAGCTGAGTCATACCATCTTAGCAGTCAAGATCTTCGCCTTCATCCTGCAGGAAGAGACTTATTAGAGGCAGATTTCAGTGATGAAGATCCCCCAAACCCTGAAGAATCAACTCTTTAGTCCGCACAGGGCAAAACTCACAATAGGATGACATACAACAGAGTTAGTCCAATCACCTCATTTTACAGACAAGAAAACTAAGGTACAAGAAGGCTAAGTGACTTATCCAAGGCCACACAGATAGGTGTAGGAGGCAGGATTTGAACCCAGGTCCTATTACTGCAAGGTCAGTGTCCTTTCCTCTGAGCCATTCTGCTCCTATCCTTGAGTTTCAAGTCTATACAGATAATTTAGGCGTGAGTTACTGGATGTACAGAATTATTCACAACAAAGGTTTTGGGGGAAAAATGAAGAAATAGTTTCCTACACCAGGTTCTTTAAGGCCTTGAAGTTGCATTAATCAACTGCAGGTCTTGAACTTCTCAAGAGTGAACAGGCTCTAGTTTCCCTAAACTCTTCTCAAAACAACTAGAAGCTGTCCCTGCTGCTGCCCCAGACCAAATATGTAACTAGCCTAGGTCAAAAAGGACTTTGACTCAGGAGGTCAGGAATGGGCATGATAGAATATGATTCATTTCCTCTCTAATTGAAAGAGCTTTTTCTTTATGGTGGTTGTGCCCCACCTGGTGGTTATATGCCTTAGGGGTCTTTTCCCCATGGTACCCATCTCCTGGGACTTCCCTCCCCACCCACCCCCAATCCTCTTCAGATTACCATCTCTCCTAGAATGATGACATTCATATAATTTCACTGTCTTCTGTGCTTCCAGGCCTAGAGACAAACAAATAAATGCTCCTACTTATAGGTTTGTCGCAGACTCTCACCTCAAAGTAGGCCTATGCTGACACTTTGGTTCTAGATATTTCAAGTGGTAACAGTGGGTAGTTACTATTCTAAGTCTTGCATCTATAAGAATACAGACCCATACTTGATCCTATTTGCCAATTTTTATGACTGATTAGTCAGGGAATCACAGACTGGTATCATTTCTGAACCCAAAATAATAAAACTATTCTGTCTCACCCAGTTCCCTGCTACCTACCAAGGTTTTTGTGAAGATCAGATAAGCTAAGGCATGTTAAAGTTCTTGGCAAACCTTAAAGCACAGTAAAAATGCTTGCTATTATGGAATAGATCAATTTACAAAGGGAGAAGGAATTCATGAATAAGGCATAAAATCATAGTGGTACAAAATTAGGTACCATACCAACAAGTTCCATTCTCCCATTGTGTTAACTAGGCCCTAATCAGGACCTTGGCTGTATAGGGTGTTCAGGATGACTAACACCTCTGATGTGAGGGTTCGCTGAGCCCTTTTCAGGGCTGCTCACCCACCTTTAGTGTCCACCCATCCCCCAACTCACCTGCAACTCCAAGGAGCTAGAGCATGTGCAGCTGCCATACCCCAGTAAACTGTCTCTGTAGATGGGCTGAACCAGTTGAGGGTAACCAATAGGGTAACCAACCCATCAGTGAGTTGGAGGGTGTCTACTCCAAGCACGTGAAAACACTCCCCAGTAGAATGGGCAGATTAGAACAATTGTTCCAATGGCCATGAAAATAGCAGAAGCAGGTGCTGTGGAGCACTTACAGATGGTCAGACATTGAAGACACCAAAATCATCCACTATATCATGCACCATCACTGGTCATCCTGACTTTTGTCCTGCCTCTAGACTTCAGTGACTCTGGAAGAGAGGCTGTCAACTTTGTGCAACGCTGCCTCGTTTAAATCCAATTTATGCACGATTCAAGACATCAACCCATGATATCACTGGTCTTCTTTAACTGCATCCAGAGAAAGAACTGGTAAATAGAAGATGATTTACATACATATACATATTTATGTCTAATGGTGACTATCTCTAGGGCAGAAGATGAGGGAAGAAAAAAAAGGAAAAAAAAGAAATTTACATGATAACTTTATTATATTTTTAAAAGAAAAAGCAAGCTGTACATAATCAATTTGCAGTTTGATGTTCAGTTCGCCATGTGGGGTGCTAGGTCATTTCAAGGTGCTCTCACAGAGCAAGTCTGTGTGCTAGGGCATTCTAAGGCACTCTCACACCACGTGGAGGGAAGATGGGATTCTATATACAGAAAGCTTGTGGGAGGAATCTAGGGGTGGTCCAGAGGAGGAGATTGGGGAGAGTCTTTAGGAGGAGTCAGATGAGGTCAGACTCCAGTAGGGAGGGTCTTCAGGAGTCAAGATGAGGTCAGACTCCAGTAATGAGTGATTAAGGGTGGGAAGTTGCTGGAGGCTACCTGGAGACCACAGACAATGGTGGTCCAGGCCAGTTCAAAGGTGGGAAACTATTGGAACAAAGAGGGCTAAAAACTTGGGCAGAGCCACAACTTAAGACTCATGAGCTCAGGCAAACATCTTCCCTGGGAAGGTTTACTTTCCCAGAGCCTGTACCTCAGAAGAATCAAGGAGAGCTCAAAAAGAGGGGGGGGGGAGAAGTCCCAGAGCCTACACCTCATCATTTCCCCCCTTCAAACAAATCTGGCCCAAATTCCTTTGGGGTAAAGGGTGAAGGTTTCAGCTTCTGAAAATGCTTCCTGCTGGCAAGGGGCATAGAGCTGTCCCTGCCTCTCTGGGTCCTGTTTGAGGGGGTCAGCCTTCACATCCAAGGGGTCAGACTCTGGAACACACCTGATGCCAGGTCCAGTGGACTGGAGAACTTGGGACTTAAACCCTGGAGAAGACAAACCTGGCAAAGAGATTAAGCAAACAAAGACCAAAACAGGCACAAAAAAATTATAGCAAAAAACCAGTTTCCCTGGTAGGAAATAAAGATGGCTAAGGCAAGGCCAAAAGGCTGTCAGATATCCCTTTCCTTTCTAAACTGTTACACAGACATTTAGCACATGGTAAGCAATACCAGCTTTTCAAAAGAGGCAATAGTTCCCAAAGCCTGTTCTCTCCTTCCATCATAGAGACTATTGGGTGAAGCTACAAAGTCTCAAAAGCTTTCACCTGTTCTAGGCCCCACTCTAGACAGAATGATTCAGGGCCTTGAGTAGCCAATTAATGGCTGCAGTCCCTCCAAGCTTTGGGTTTAATTGGATATAGACCAAGGTAGGGGGACACTTTAGGACCTAGGATACTAAGGTGGCAGAAATAGCTCACCCAGGAATTTATCCCAAACAATTGACTCATCTCCCACACTCAGGGAACATGGGAAGATCTGGGAGGCTTAACTAGAGAAAATTGGCTTCCCAATTTCACCAACAGGTCCCTTCCCAACAAGGAGACAAAATAAGGAGAGCTTAAGGAAGGAGTGTTCAAACAACAGAGCCTCAAATAGGCAGGGGCTGGGTATGTCTGGAAACATCCCTTAGTTTCCCCTTCAATGCCCCTGACCTGACTGGTCAAGGGGAGGGTAGAACCAATTGGTTAGAACAGAGAAATTAGCCACAAAGTGGGTAACCTTACCTTCAGCCAACTTGCTTGCCCAGAGTTCAGTGAGAGATGGAGAAAGTGGGAGCACTGTCAAGTCCCATGCTCCCCCTCATTTCGAGTCTTCAGAAGACTGGAGGACAGGGTACTGGGAGGTGGCTCTACCACTTTTCCTACCTCGAAGACAATCCTTCCTCCAATGTCCCTTCTGGTCAGATGGGCCTGGTTCTAGAGGCATTGCTTCCTGAGGCTCCCTCTTGGGGGATGCCCTGGAGGGGCACTCATGGACCAGTGACCCTCCTTGTGGCATTGAAAGCAGGTTTTCCCTCTGCCCAAGTGACTGGGCTTCCTCCAAGGGGATCCCCTGGAGGGGCTTTTCCTGGCCATGGCAGCAGCCAAGAATTGAGCATGTTCTCTGTCTCTGGTTCATTCCCTGCAGTCTTTCTTCTTTGCTGCAACCAGGTCTCTGTTATTAAAGACTCCAAAGGCTATCTCCAGTAATTGGGCCTGAGATGTTTGGCGTCCCGTTGCTAGTTTCTGCAGTTTCCTCCTAATATCTGGGGCAGATTGAGTAATGAAATACATGTTAAGAATTGCTGCCCCTTCTGTAGAATCAGGATCTAAATTTGTATACCTTTGAATAGCTTCTACCAGTCTATCTAGGAAAAGGGCTGGGTTTTCTTCATTTGTCTGGGATATTTCTTTAATCTTCTGAAAATTTACCTGCTTCTGAAAGGCATTTTTGAGGCCTTCCAGTAGGCAGAGTACCATATGGTCTCTTTTCTCTGTCTTCTCGGGTCTGATAATCCCATCCTGGGTCACCAGTGGGAACAGCAGCTGTTCCTGGGGGGTATTTTCTGGAGTCATTTCTAGCCAAAAGATCCCCACAATTATGGGCTTGTTCCCAGATTCTCCTCCTCTCCTCAGTGGAACAACAGGTAGAGAAGAAGATATGCAAATCACCCCAAGAAAGCTCGAATTGTATGGTTAAGCGCTGAAAGCCTTCAGTAAACTTTGTGGGGTTTTCAGAGAACTTACCCAGTTTCTCTTTAATTTGGTCGAGATCAGAAATGGAGAATGGGACATGCACTCTAGTTGTCCCACCAGCCGAGAGAGCTGCTTCCCTTAAGGGAAAAAGTCCTGAAGGTGCTGTAGGAATAAGCTTGAGAAGGGAGATTGGAAGTCCCACTCCCTGTAAGAGTGATCTGGGGGTTCTGGCTGGACTGGATCAGCTGGCTGACAAGGGGGAAGGTTAGCTGGCACCTGAGGAGGGAAAGGGGTCAGAAGAGAAGTTACCTCTGGTGTTGCCATGGGGTAGGACCTGAGGCATGAGTGGGTGTTCCCTCAGGGAGAAGGGCTACAGAGGGAGGCACTTCAGCAAGGCCAGTGGCTGGGACCTGAGCAGAGGTCCCTGAGGGGGGAGGGGGCATGCTG
>JAQQSW010009831.1:0-13136 GCA_028646575.1 Pseudocheirus occidentalis
GTGGTGTGTGTGGGAGAGGGGAGGTGGATCTGAAATGATCCTGTTACTAGATTCTTTCCCTTGTCATTTTCTTAGTATTTGGTCCTGATGAAATGTTTTACTATTTGATTTCCAGGTGCTGGTTTGTTGAGAGAGAATACAACTTGGAGGGGCTTGAAAAATTTGCATGACTGTGATTATTCAAAATACCCCATACCGAATATGAGCAGATGCTCCAGAGGCAAGTGGGACCCTTACAACCAAACCCTTTGCTATACCTGGGGTAAGATACAGTTTTCAGATAAGATGATATTCTTGTTCTTCTAGAGTTTAGAGTCTAGGAGAACCTGGACTATGGCCCTTCTCTAGAAAGAATTGTATAGCATCTTTCATTGTCATTATCATACTTGAAGTTTACTTTCAGGAAGTTCTTTCTCATATCTAACGATAATCATTTCAGTTGTGTGTTAACTATATTTTCTCTTTCCATTTGCTTTTTATGTTTTTTTTCCCTTAGAAAGGACACTGGAGAGCAGCTGCTTCTCTTCCCCAAAGTAATAACCTTTCATAATATGGATGATTGACATTAGTTGGTCAAGGAGAAAGAACTCGTCCTGGTGTCAGTAGAAAACATAGCTATGATTGTTTTTCTCTGAGCTTCTTTTCCATTCAGAGACAAAGGAAACTCAGAGATATCTGTCATTGCACACAGACAGCAGGCTTTGGGTTAATTAAAATGAACCTGGGGGATCTTGGTCTGTAGTTCAGAGAAAGAAAAAGAAATTCCTTTTCAGCTACAAATGACAAAACCCTGAGGAGGTCCATTTAAGAGAAGCCCTAACCAAGAGAGAGAAACTTAGAGAGGACCGGTTTTTAATAGCCTGGAGTGGAGGTTTGCCTCACCACACAGGACAGAGGATAGGAGGGGAAGAGTAAGCAAAAACATTGCAGAAAGGCAGGGTGGGGAGGGTCTAGAGAGGGGGGAGACTTAAGAAGAAAGGAGGAGGTGGGGGGGAGGGAAGGGCAGCTACATGGAGGGTACAGCCAGTGCAGATTTGACTTGACTGAAGCCTTCGTCCTCTGGAGTGCATAGGGGAGTGACTTGGGTGGAATTAATTGGCAACTTGGGCTGACTAAGGATGAGTAAGTATTTTTCAGGCTTGAAAATCCCAGGGCAAGATAGGTATGGGAGTGGAGTACAGAAATTATAAATCTTCAGTAGTCAAACAGAGGGAGAGAAAGACTTGAGGCAGGCAAGGTCATGGGATATTCTCTTTAAATAATCAGGCCAGAAGGTGGCTAGGTGGACCTATGAGTCCCAGGAGTCAGGAGGACCTGAATTCAAATTTCACTCTTGACATTTACTAGCCATGTGGCCTTGAATAAGTCACTTAACCCCAATTGCCCTGCCTTCCCCCCCTCCAAAAACAAACAAACAAGTAACAAAAAAACTCAATCAGGATATTTTGAGACCTCTGTGGTCACATAGGTGGGTAGTGTCAGAACCCTGGGCTCCTGCATCTGAGCTCAGTTTTTTCTACCATATAATATGCCTCT
Source organism: Pseudocheirus occidentalis (assembly GCA_028646575.1). Taxonomy (NCBI): domain Eukaryota; kingdom Metazoa; phylum Chordata; class Mammalia; order Diprotodontia; family Pseudocheiridae; genus Pseudocheirus; species Pseudocheirus occidentalis. Next base: position 1,537 of record JAQQSW010009831.1, read on the forward strand.
TCTAACATACAGGGGACACATCATTAAGACACATTTAACCATAAAAACAAGGGCATAACACATCACTGTACTACTGAATACTAACAAATGGGTTCATGCATCAGAGGTAGAACGTAACCACAGGAGAGATAGAGGTATTATCATTTGGACAAGATCAGTCTTGAAAGATGGGTGACATTGGAGGAAATATTTAGTGCAGAGCAAAGAGAGAACATTTATATAGTATAGGACCATTAAATCATAGATTTAGCACTAGAAGGAACTCAAAATTTCTATAATCTAAGTTCCTCACTATACCAGATAAAGAAATTAAGTTCTAAGGAGCTTAAGTGACTTACTCAAGATCACAAGAATTAATGAATGAAAAGGTATCTATTAAGTATTCACTTACTATGAGCCAAAATATTGCATTAAATATTGGGAACACACATATGAAAAAGAGATAGTCCTTGACCTAAAGAAGCTTACATTCTAATAAGGAAAGGCAGTACATATAAGGGATTGGTGCTAAGGTAAGGGAGATTTGGCCCGGAAAATCACAGGAGTAGCAAGTTGGTCTATAGGGCAGTCAATCAACAGACCATTTCCAGAAACCATTGTTCTGTTGATGTGAACAGCAGGTAGACAGCAAGATAGCCTGGAATCATGTCTGGATTGGATGTAGGACAGCTTAATACATTGGGCTAGTGGTCACTGAAGATGACTATTTCTGAAGACAAATATAAAGAGCTTAATTTTCCCTGGGAGAGAGCACATGGATTTTGGAGGTCTGAGGTATGTGTTGAGGATGCCTCTGCAGATGGGATGGGAGAGATTGTTTAATATATGGCAGTCTACATCAGTCACTATGACCTCCAATTAGAGTTCTTTTAGAGCAGGACCCATCCTTTTTTTTCTTTCTTTAGTGTTATATTTTTTCCCCCAAATACATTCAAAAATAATTTTTAACATTTTTTTAAGTTTTGAGTTCCAGATTTTCTCCTTTCCTCCCCACCCCACCCTGCACTGAGAAGGCAAGCAATTTTACATAGGTTATACATGTTCAGTATGCAAAATATATTCCATATAATTTAGTTTATGAAAGAAAAATGACCAAAAAATCTAAGAGAAAGAAGTAAAAGAAAAGTTTGCTTTAATCTACATTCAGACACCATCAGTTCTTTCTTTGAGGATCAATAGCATTTTCCATCATAAATCCTTCATAATTGTCTCGCATCATTGTTTTGCTGAGAATAACTAAGTCATTCACAGTTGATCATCACACAGTATTGTTATTACTGCGTGCAATGCTCTGGTTCTGCTCATTTCACTTTGCATCAATTCATTTAAGTCTTTCCAAGTGTTTCTGGGAACATTTGAGAAGGGACTACCTTTTTACCTTTCTTTGTGTCCCCAGGGCATAGTCCCTGGCACGTAGTAGGCATTTAACAAATACCTATGTACTGTCTGTCCTTTGTTCCAAATTTCTGCCTTCATTAAAATCTCTCTCTGATTGGTCTCAAACTTTTTCACTCTTTTGAGTTAGTTCTATTCCAGGAAAATGAATCCCTAGCTTAAGAGGTCAGGAGAGGTGAGACCTTGAGCTCTTTTGTCTTCTTCCTCTTTCTCCAGTGGCTAAAATGCCCTACTTTCATTGGGGTCCTTCACTTGGGTTTCTTCTCCTTAGTCACTGAAATCATTTGACAGTGTTCATTGGGTTTTCCTAGTCCTGCCTTTTTGCTCTTGCCACCTCAAGCTTAGAATACACTACCCCCATGACTTTGTGTTGAAATCCTTCCCTTTTATATTCCAAGTTACATGTCACCTGTTCCTTAAAGTTTTCCATATATCCTACCTTGAATCATGCTGATATCTGATTAAATTTGTTAAGTTTTTATTAAGGTAACCAATTGTGTGTCAGACAATGTGCAAATAAGTGGTGATACAAACACAAAGATGAAGTAGTTCCTTCCCTCATGGTGTTTACATTCTACCAGGGGATATAAGTGTACTGGGTGCTTTGGAGCACGCCCAGATAACCTAACTTGGAGGCACCTTGCTTGTGAGAGAAAACATTTTGTGTTCCCCTATCACATGGATGGGAACAGCATTATCAATTGGCTATGTAGCTGGAATGAATTTTGTCTTTAAAAACTTCCAGACCAGGATATTCTCTCTTTCCTGAAGAGTGTCCAGAGGAGGTGAAGGTTATGTTTACCCATGTGCACATACCATGAACTAAGTAGGGGAATACAGAATGTCACACCACAGAAATGGAGATGATATATAAATGAAATTTATCAATTTTTTAAAAAATGTAGAATATCTTCTTCCAGATGCAGTGTGCCTCCCTAGGTGTTCTGAGCATGCTCCAAAGCCTCCATTCCACACAGTTTTAGCTAGCTTGTCAATTTTCATTTTGGTATGCCCAGTGTCTAGTATAACATGTGGTAGTCACTTAATAAATATTTGTTGAACTAAGTTAAATTGCATTATTGCTTTCTTCCCCTTCCTGCCTCAGTTACCTCCAATCTCATACCTTGTTCCCTCAGTGAGGTTAATTTGACTTTCTAAGAGGTCAAGTAGTTAATAGGAAAAACCTGCTAATGGGAGGTTACAGGAGCTATTCAGGATCCTACATCCAGTATGTAGACCATGAATTAGCCTTATAGTGAAGGATTCTGGAGACCGTGAAATAACATGATGATATTAACTGATATGTATAGATAAAGACTTATATGAATGGTTGCAAACTGAAGTAGAACCAAGGAAATAATATGAAAATTGTTTCAGAAATACAGATGGAAGTAAAAATAAACTGAATGCAGTATAATCATAATGATTAGACTGGGATCCACAGAAGAGATGAGAAAAAAGGTCTTTCCTCAATTTTTTTTATAGCTATCAGACTCCGTTGATATTTTTGGTCAGTTTGGCTGAACTGCTTAATTTTCTTTCTCTTTTTTATTCTTTGTTACAAAGATAGCTTTTAAGAAGGGTAGTGGGAAAGAGAGTGTTTGGAAATGAAGTGACATAAAAACAACAGATATCAATTTAAAAAAATAAACCTTGCCCTGGTACCTTCAGAAGGTTGCTATGAGGAAAGAACAAAACCATAGTGCCGAATTACCCTTCACCTTACTCTTTCTCAAACCACTCCAGAGTCTTCAGGGGCACCTGGACAGTTCTAGTCAGAGTTGTCATTAAGAGAGGATTTCTTTTCCCCAGCCCCTGAACTCCCTTCTTGTCAATGCCCCCACAACCTTTGTCTCTCCTGATTTTACACTGATTCTCCATCCTGACTCCTGCGTTTAAGGAAGCTAGAATCCTTGTTCCACTTTGAGCTTTAGGCCCTCCTCTTTGCCAAGTCATAGTGGACTTATTCATATAAAGACCCCCACTCTATAAAAGAGAAAGTCTAATGCACACTAAGGGCCCCTTGAACTTTGCCATCCACACTGAAAGTGGGTCTTTATGTGTGTCTTCCCCAATTAAAGTATGAAGTCTTTGAGTATAGACACTTCTTCTTCTTCTTCTTCTTCTTCTTCTTCTTCTTCTTCTTCTTCTTCTTCATTTTCTTCTTCTTCATTTTCTTCTTCATTTTCTTCTTCATTTTTTTCTTCTTCATTTTCTTCTTCTTCTTCTCCATTTTCTTCTTCTTCATTTTCTTCTTCATTTTTTTCTTCTTCATTTTCTTCTTCTTCATTTTCTTCTTCTTCTTCTTCTTCTTCCTTCTTCTTGTTCTCCTTGTTCTTCTAAAATTTGTATTCCCAGTGCTTAGCATAGCATTTGGAACGTAGTAAGCACATAATAAATGCTTTTCCTTTTATTCCTGTCATCTAGGTATTAATGTATGTTTATTAAACAGAATTGAATTTGTTAATGATGAAGTCCTATCTCAACCTCAGTTTCATTTGAGCAATAAGAAGTTGAACCCAATGAACTCTGAGGTCCTTTGCCAGCTTCAAATCCCATGATTCTGTGACCCTGTTGTCCTAAACAGTATATAATTGTGAGCTTTTGTTTAGGTGACATGAATGTTTCTCTGGCAATGCTGCAAGTCACAGAATGCTTTGATTGCAGAAGAACTATAATTGTAGGTGACCCAAAGGGCAATGGAAAACTATAGACTGGGGATAAGCAGGGTGTTTATCCATTTCTCATGTACAAGTCCTTGCTGGTAAAAACCCAACCATTTCTCATCCATGTTGGTGAGGACAACAAGGACTTGTGCATAAAGAATGATATAAAAGACCTATCACCAAGGCTATGTAGGATGAGAAAAAGCCAATGAACCAGTCCTATAGCAACAGTGAAAGATTTTAGATAGATAAGCTGAGGACTGTACCAGTATCCACAAAATATCAAGAGACTTCAAGAAAGGGCTCCAGCATTTGGAGAATATCCCCTTGGGGGAGATGGTAGAGCTATATGGATAAATGGCAGTGGGAAACAGCAAGAGGCAATGAGCATAGTGGTTAGAAAGTCAGTCTCAGGGGTGGCTAGGTGGCACAGCGAATAGAGCACTGGCCCTGGAGTCAGGAAGACCTCAGTTCAAATTTGACCTCAGACACCTAACACTTGCTAGCCATGTGACCTTGAGTAAGTCACTTAACCCCAACTGCCATTCTTCCCCCTCCAAAAAGCAAACAACAAAAACAAAAGAAAGTCAATCTTAGAGTTACAACAGATTGCTTCATGTTAATGGGTGCACTGGTAAATATTTAAAAACCAGCTTTCTAAAATCATAATACATTTTAAAGTTTATTTGGATTATTAACATTGGGGGTGGGGAACCTACAGCCTTGAGGCTACACAAGAACCTCTAGGTCCTCCAGTGTGGCCCTTTGTATCCACACTTAACTGTGAAGTTTGGATTCAGTCAAAGGGTTGCACTGGAGGACCTAGACTGGGTCACTTAAGGCCTTGAGGCCTTTGGTTCTCTACCCCTAAAAATCAACAAAATGGTAAATCAAGCCTTGCTTTGTAGTATTTGTGAATTCCCAAGGTGTACCTGCTTCCCCTAAAAATTTAATAGTTGGCTGTCTCAAACATCTAAGAGGTTTGACTCCAGCACACCCCAAATTGATGGTCCTACCTCTGACATGTATTGAATCTGCGACCCAGCCCTTGGCAAGTCACTTAACTTCTCAGTGGCCCAGCCTACTCTCATAGAAGATTGAGTTATAAAACGGTTGCTAAGGGCATTAGTAGGGGAGAGTTTACTCACTGGGAACTTCTTATGTCAATGATAAAAGAGGTCTAGACCAAAAAAAAAAAATGAATAGTGAACCATGGGAGGGTGTGGACAGGTTGCACTATGCCCTGGTGGAGGAGTATTCACACTACTGAGGTTGTAAAACGCATAATGAAGTCCTATAAAAGTGTACCTTCTTGTCTGTTTTTAGCCTGACATTTCTTTGGGAAATCAAGGGATGGGGGTAATTTCATTATTTAAATTCACTGCATCACATAATAATCACTTTCTCATTGTATCTCTTTCCTCCTTCTTCACCTCAGCCTGGTCTAGGCTTCCATTTTTTCCCTCATTGAATCACCATAATATTCAAATATTCATCAAAGATGAGACTTAGACCCCAAAGGGTCCTCCAAGATCACCTGGTCCAAACACCTCATTTTGAAGAAGAAGGAGCTGAGCTGCAGAGAGAAAATAACTTGCCTTATACCACATAGATATTAAGTAGTAGGGGTTTTCCTCTATTACTTTGGGATGACATCATAACTCACTGACTCTGGGTGTATCTGCATGTGTGTATTTGTATGTTTGCATATGTGTGTGTATGTATTAGGGGATGGGGTAGAGAAAATTATCACCAGTACATTTACTTTTATCACATTGGTCCCTCCTCCTCCTCATGCCAATAGGTAAAGAATTCTCCTCTAATCCAAAGGTTTAAAGAAATCTCTTGCTTCATTTCCTTTTCTTTTGGTTAGTTTTGTAATGGGAATGTAGATATGGGCAGAGGTGTGCTGATAAATGTTCAGCAGGAGACTCTTTGAGGAGCATAACACACTTTTAAGTTTAATTTGAATCAATAACATTTTCTCCATTACCCCTAAACTATCAAAACAGTAAATCAAGGCCTGATTTGCAATATGTGCCAATTCCTGAGGTGTAAATGGGCACACTATATATTTAACAATCTAACAATTGGTTCTGGATCATTCAAGCTATTTCCAGGTACCCTTGGGTATGGATCCTGTTGACAGATTGTATGCTATCCAAAAGAACCAGATTAGCTAAGAACAAAGCTAAAGTCATCATTAGTAGACTGGCCAATCAAGCAATGAATTATTTGGCCATGGTAACTAATGAAGCAAAGGAAAATACAAAATGTCCCTGAGCACGGATCCTTTGTGGGAGGGCATGGATAAGAGTATAGAGGAATTAAGGAATGGCTGGACTGTGTCGATAGAGTTCTCTTGTCAAGTAGAACACAGATTAATGAAAGCATTGAGGATGTGTGTGTGTGTGTGTGTGTGTGTGTGTGCGTGCGCATGCGCTGAGTACTACAAAATGACTTGTTTATATCAAATACATGTAAAAGTCTACACTACTGTCTCATATTCATAAAGTTGCTTGGGAAAAGGTCAATTTAGGAAGGTGGCCTAGGAAAAGAGGAGGTATTGTGTCCCCTAGACTTAGCTCTCTCACAAAGATAGAGACAGAGAAAAATGCAGAAACAGAAGGAGGTATCAACACACAGAGACTGAAGTAGAAACAGAGAGAGGGGAGACAGAGAAGGAGGAGAGGCGAGAGGAGAGGTGCTACACATAGAGACAGACTCAGTTTTTGGTGGTTCCAAGCCTTCACACTTTGGAGTTCCTTCCAGGAAAATACTTGGTCTCAAAAATCATTGTGGACAGACTGGTAGTGGTGGAAGGATGAAGAAAATCTGGACCAAGCAGAAGAGTTCCTGGAGCCATTTAACTGGAAGTAAGGAGAAGCAAGGAACATGATATGAACCTTGTTCTTCACTGGTACTAAGAATCATATGAACTGTTCAAGTCTAGGGAAAGGGATCTATGGTAGAATGAATAAATGAATGATAAACCATTTATTAAATGCTTACTATGTTCCAAGTACAATGCTAAATTCTGGGGATATGAATACAAAAGCAAAGGCAGTCCTTGCCCTCAAGGAGATTATATTCTAAAGGTGGAGATAATATACATTCAGGATGAGTTACCAGGAAGAGGAACTTTGGCTCATAAAGTTAAAAGGATAATGAGTGGGTATCATAGAAGAGTAAATTGACACATACCTTGCAGGAAAAAAAGAAAATATTTTTTGATTATGGTTCTAGAAAGGGAGATCCCGAGATGAAAAATGAATTTAAATGTGGTGGATACTTGCTTGAAATAGTGGACCAGGATAGGGACTCATTAATCAGGGCATAAGGGCCCCAGGCAGGATGTTCTAGAGATCAAAATGTTAGAATCCCAGCACACATAGTCGCTAGACCAGAGGACAAGGTGGCTGGCAAAAAGATGGCTAGCAGCTATTTGTGTGGTGGCTAAGAACTGGAAATTTGAAAGAGTGAGCAGGTGAATTAAAAAAAAAAACCTGGAAAGACTTGAATGACCTGAAGCTGAGTGAAGTGAACAGAACCAGGAGAATATTGTACCCAGTAACAACACTGTGTTATGACCAACTTTGTGAGACTTAGCTTTTCTGAGGAATGCAATGATCTAAGACAATTCCAAAAGACTTATGATGGAAAAGACTATCCACATCCTCAGAAAGAACTAGAGTCTGAATGCAGTTGGAAGCAGACTGTTTTCTGTTTCTGTTGTTTTATTCTTCTCATAATTTTTCCCTTTTGTTTGGATTCTTCTTTTACAACATGACTAATGTGAAAATATGCTTAATATGATTGTACATGTATAGCCTATAGTGTGGAAATATGTTTAATATGATTATACATGTACAGCCTATCTCAGATTGCATGGTGTCTTGGGGAGAAGGGAGGAGAGGAAGGGGGGGAGGAAATTTAGAACTCAAAATCTTATAAAAGTGAATGTTGCAAACTAAAATAAATAAATAATTTAAAAAAAAGATGACTGGTGGAGTAAGGAATGAGTGACACCAAGTGTTTTTCCCTTTTTAAGGGTCAGGGTGGATGTTGCCTCAATCTCAGGGTAGTATTAAATTCTTTAGGCCAATGTAGGTTCCAGGTCCCAGTGGGGATCACTTGGAGGCATAGGTTACTTGACTGTTTAAAACCCTGTGTTTTCTCCTTGTGCATGGGGTTGGGATAGAGGTGTCAGTTATAAGTTTATGAGTTTGGAAAATAATACTGTTTCCTAAGGTGGTAGGACTAACTCAGGTTGGGAAGGAGAGTTGTGTTGGTACTCTCTGGTTTGAGTATGTCATAATATTTTCTACTGAGTTAAATAAAGACCATTCTGTGTTTAATGTTTTGTTACAACGAGTGCTTTGAAGAACTCTTTTCTTTTTTCTGTATAAATGTAGACTTACCTAAAGGAAAATCCTGGGTGGGGAAAAGAGGATCATTGTCTGTGATTTTTAGCTCCCAAGCTAAAGAACTCTAACCACGGCCCAGGTCAGGTGTTAGAAAACTTGGACGGCACTCAGGCTAGTCAATTTCTTTCAGGGGGTGCATCTTACTGATATATTATATTGTGCCATAGGTCTTATAGATCTTTGTAGGTCTAGGGCTGGAAGGGACTTCAGTGGTCATCTACTCTAATCGTTAGCAGATGAGGAAACTGACTTGCCTAGGACCATGAGGCATTAGCTATCACAGGCTGGGTTTCAATGACTTCCTCTGATGGCAGAACCTGGGTTCCTTGCACCATAATACACTGCTAGAATGGAGCTGAGCAACCACTGAGTCCAGATTCCTCAGGAAACTGAGACCCAGAAAGATCAAATGAATTACCCAATATCACATAGGTAGTAAATGGTGAAATTGGGATACGAACCTAAATTAATTTAATTCTTTTATGAAGATGCAGTGTAGCACACTGGAAAGAAGATTGAGTGTCAGAAGACCTTAAGTAGAATCCCAGTGCTGCTCTTTAATGCCTATGTAACATTGGGAAAATAATTTCTTTTCTGAATCTCAGTTTCCTTATTTGTAAAGTGAAGACATTCAGAATAGACAACTTTCAAGGTCTCTCCTAGTTCTAAATCTATTTTTCTTTTCTTCCCCTCCCTTTAAAAGTAAACCCTTAAAAACATTCTTATTGTATATAGTGTGTGTTGACAAGTGCTTAGGAGGGAAAGAAGGAAGTAAGTGTTTCTTGGAAAAAAACCTTGGAGATACTGACCCTGGCAGAAAGAATGGGGAGCGAGGGTGGAGGGAGTGAGGCCAAGCAGCAGGAGCCATACATATATTTGGATGTGTTAGATCTTTGAATCCTTTTTACTGAGGCATCTCTGGGATTTAGGAAGATCCTAGAGAGGTTGAATTCTTTACACTGATGTTTAGTGATTGGAGAGGCTTATTAAGAAGTAAAAGGGAAAGTCTTGAGGCTTAAAGTCTCCTGGACGATTTCTGATGGTTCAAGTTGTTGAGGCTTCATGGATAAGAGTTGAATCCTCTTTTCCTTACATGGCCCCAAAGCTCCCTAGTCACTGATGTTACTATTATTATTTTGATTTATTATTTATTAAGCATTGACTCAGTATAACACATGTATATCAAAAGAGAGACACGAGCCTTTTTCAAAGGAACAGAAATTTTGACAGTAACAGTCAGATGGAAAACACTGCTCAGACCAGATCTTTTGACTAATCATTTTGAGGTCCTTTGGTAATGACTGAAGTCTTTCTAGTAGAATGTAGTTTCTGGAAGAATTTAATGGAATAATGGAAAGGACAACATATTTCAAGGGACTATAATTCAAGCTTACCACTTTTTTTTTTTGCTTTTTGGAGGGCAGTTGGGGTTATGTGACTTGCCCAAGGTCACACGGCTAGTTTTTTGTGTTAAGTGTCTGAGGCCGGATTTGAACTCAGGTACTCCTGACTCCAGGGCCGGTGCTCTAGTCACTGCGCCACCTAGCCGCACCTCCCCCCCTTTTTTTTTTTTTTACTAAAGCTGACCAGCATGGTATTTTGGTAGAAAGTACCCAGAATCTGTCATCAGAGGAAGTCATTGAAACCCAGCCTGTGGGTTAATTCCTCATGGTCCTACACAAGTCAGTTTTCTCATCTGCTAATGATTGGAGTAGATGACCGCTGAATTCCCTTCCAGACATACTGAGGTAGGACTGATTCCATCTCCTTCTACAGCTACATAGGCTACAATTTTTTTTTGTGAATTCTTTTCCCATTCCAAGCTGTTATTGAGCAGTGATCTAGAATATCAGTGCCAGTAGTCATCTTTTAGAACTTATTTTACAAATAAAGAAACTGAGGAGCAGGGGTGGAGTCAAGATGGTGGCATAGAAGCAGGAGAACTCCACAGCTTCCCCCATAACTACCTCAAATACCTATAGAATATGACTCTAAACAAATTTTAGAGCTTGAGAATACAGAAAATTACAGAAAAATACATCTCCCACTGAAGGAAGCCTGGCAGGCAGACAGTGAGGGCTCATTGCAGAGTGCTAGGAGCTGAAACCAGCCAGGCCTGAAACTCCAGGGCACCCAGGACGAGCTGTGGCTGGTACATTTGGGAGAGTGGATCACTGGCAGCTGTGGAATCATCAACCCATAAGAAACAAGGACAAAGTTGAAAGGTCAGTGGAACTCAGCTAAATTTTGGGGAAAGAAGTGGGTCTGGCTGTCTGCCCCCAGAGCAAGAAAGCAGCAGAAGCAGCAGCCCTGCAGCCGCCTCCACATGGCTGCTTTCAGAGCTCAAGGCCTACAGATTGCAGGGGGGCCAAGTGATCATTCAGAGGCTAAATGTTCTTGCATTAATCTGCCTGGATCAGGATTGTTGTCTTGGGTAATGGTCCTGAGGTGTGTGACCAGTGAGCCAAAGCTCATGGGGGCTGCAGAGACAGTGGTCCCCTAATAGCCCCGGCAGCTGTGGAAACCCCAGCAATTTGGCATAAAGCTCTCTCCCCTCCCCCCAGGAAGCAGAAATCTACTATGGCTCAAAAATCAAGTTAATTGACTGGCAGCATGAGCAGGCAATGGAAGCAAACCAAGCTCAGCAATCTAACTTTAGATTCCTTTTTTGGGGGACAAAAAGGATCAAAGCATAGAATGGGACGAAGACAACACAGTCAAATCTCCCACACCAAAAGCTTCTAAGAAAAATGTAAGCTGGTTACAAGCCATTGAGGAGCTTAAGAAGGATTTTGAAAACCAAATAAGAGAAGTGGAGGAAAAATTGGGAAGAAAAATGAGAATGATGCAAGAAAATCAAGAGAAGAGAGTCAAACAACCAGACTGAAGAAAATAACACCTTAAAAATAGATAAATTCAAATGGAAAAGGAGGCCCAAAAAGCCAATGAGGAGAATAATGCCTTAAAAAGTTAAATTTGCCACATAGAAAAATAAGCTCAAAATGTTTTTGAAGAGAATAATTCCTTCAGAATTAGAATGGAGCAAATGGAAGCAAATGACTATGAGAAATCAAGATACTATTAAATAGATCCAAAGAAATGAAAAAAAAAA
>JAQQSW010009832.1:0-13136 GCA_028646575.1 Pseudocheirus occidentalis
GGGGGTAGGGGGAGAGGAGGAAGGGGAGAAAAATCTGAAACTCAAGTGACTCTGGAACTGAATCTTGTAACCTAAAAGTAAACAAACAAGTCAATAAAATTAAAAATAAAAATAAAAATAAAAAGTAAGCATTTTGTACGTGTTTAAAAGAGACAGGTGAGAAGAGAAAGCAAGAGAGAGAGAATGAAAGACAAAAAGGAAAGAGAAGAGAGGAAATGAGAGAGAGAAAGAGAGGGAGCAGAGACAGAGACAGAAAGACTGGGAGACAGAGAAACAGAGACAGAGAGAGACAGAGACAGAGACAGACAGAAACAGCAACAGAGCCAGAGACAGAGAGAGAAAGGAAAGGAAGGAGAGAGAGACAGACAGAGAGAGGAGAGAAAGACAGAGACAGACAGACAGACACACACACAGACACACACACACACATACACACATAGATGTGAGTATTTGAAATACCTCTTCTCTGTTATATCATGTTATACCTGGGATCCAACTGACAAACTCCACTTCCCTCTTGCCTTTTATATGGAGGGAGTCGGTAGGATCAGAGAGAAAGGCTTCTGTTTCTTCCTTCTTTGCTCTTTTTCCAAACACTCCATTTCCTATTTTCCCCAAATTGATTCCCAGATTCTCTCTCATGAGCATATGAAATTGATATATAATACTACTCCTTTCCTTATTTTGCTAACTCAATTTCTTTGAAATTAAAAAATGAGGAAAACGTAAAGTTAAGTATTATTACCCTCAAGATAATTCTGCCGAATTTTAAAAGAAAGTGAATAGACAGAAGGAGAAAAAAGGAACAAATTATTTCCCATAGAACATTTCTGTATATTCACATACATAAATACATGCACACATACTTATGTATGTATATATGTTGAGAATTAAGGGATAGGAGAGTAGTTTTTGCTGTAAGTAATCCCAAAAACATAATCAGTCAGAATATTCTCAAATAAACTACAAAAGGACAGAATGAAACGAGCAGACTAACTGTTATTTCCACAGCATGTGGATGTTTGATTCGAGGTATAGTTTACCTGATGGAATCCAAGAAAAACTGAACATGTCTAGAGAGAAGCTAAGAATAGAGAATCGTGCTAGCAGACATACAACAAAAGTATATGGACAGAAGGCAGGATGGACAGACATATACCCATGGGCATGCCTACATGCATATCTTTGTTCCCCAAAGTGCAGCATTTGAGAAGGTCTAGGGAGTAGAACAGGACTTTGCAGAGTGCCTTGATGACTAGAGATCTCTTCTCCAGAGGGACACCTCCATTTTTGGGCTTCTGAGCCATTCTCAAATCTCCATATTATGTGAACATATGAGATGGGGGGAGGGTTCCAGCTTCTTACCCTTTAATCACAGGGAGCCCAGAACCTTGGAATCAATGAATCAATACCAGAGTAAAGTCAATATTAAGGGATTTTCCTCTACACTCCTCTCAATGTGTGGACAAGCCATTAATCCATGTGAAGACATTGTAGGACATTCAGCCCTTGGATGCAGGCAGATGCTGCCCACAAGGCACTGAGTGTAAGAGTCAGAGACAGGACTGAGCTGGTGCAACAGGAGGGCAGCCCTGGGTGGAAGCCTCCAAGCTGGGGAGGGCCTGGAGATAGATCTCTTACCTTGGTACCTAAAGCTCAGGGTAGTGGGGGCACCAGAGGGAGGGCCCAGGTGCAGTGCTCCACTTCTCCCCACCCCCACTCAACTGTCCATATGAGGAGAGGGAACTAGAAGAGGGATCCCAGAAGAGCTTTTGTTGGTCTCTGCATGAGCTTATGCTCCTCCTGTCTTGAGTTGACAGTAAGCTCCCTGAGTGCAGGCTAATCTGCCTTGTCTGTGAATCAGCAGGGCCCTGCATACTGCCTGCCCCAGAGGAGTCCCTTCAGAAGTCATTGCAGGGTTTGTAAGTGGAAGCATGGAGAACAATCCTTAACCTGCATCACTGAGCTGCCGACTGTCTTCACTGAGACTGAATCCCATGGAGATCAAGGACAGAAAGGTCCCAGAGCTACCAGAGCATCCATAACCAAAGACATGGAGGGGCAAATACTGTCACCACCACAAGGACAAGGACAGTGGTGAGCCGGGGAGGGGGGAATCTGACTGACTGATGTGGGATGAGCATCCTGGGACATGGGCTCCTGTGGACATGGGCAAGCAGGGAAGTAGAGGGAGATCAGAAATGACAGACTCAGCAGGGGAAAGGTGAATCCAGGGAAACCCTGGGGATGAAGGCCGTGGGAATCCAGATGAAGAGAACAGGCAACCAGCATCTATCAAAAGCTTAGTGTGTGCCAGGCATGGTGCTAAGGCACTAAGGCTAATGGCACTGAGGATGCCAAGCAAGGCAGAACCAGCCTCTCCCCAGAAAAGTTCATGCTCATGGGAGGGACACCAAGTCAATGACCAGGTACTTAGAAGAGGGAAGGAGGGAAGAAGAAAATAAATGGAAAGAAGAAGCAGGAGGTGGCATTGCAGCTGAGGCTGTGGTAAATGGAGGAAAAAGGAAATGACTAGGGAAAAGCTTCCAGACAGGGGGCACAGCCCGGACAAAGGCCTGGAGATGAGAAATGGAATGCCAAGCCTGAGTTGGCCAATGTAGCTGGATCAGAGAGAGCTTAGAGGAGAGGACAGCGACAGTGACAATCACCAACATTTGTGCAGTGATTGAAGGTCTGCAAAGCACTTGGTAAATATCACAGTTGAGCCTCACAACAAGGCAGAGAAGGAGGTGCTGTTAATGACCCCATTTTACAAATGGGAAAACTACGTCTCAGACAGCAGGAATGACTATCAGGAAAAGGCTGGGGCTGGATTTCAGCTCAGCTCCTCCTGATGCCAGGGGGGCCTGCACAAGACGGAGGCAGCAGTGGGTCACAGGCAGCCCTGCTCTGGGCCAGGCCCTGGTCACTGCCCCCTGTCACCCACACAGACACTCTGTTCCCTACAACATCTAGGGCCCAGCCAGTGCAGCAGACCTATCCTCCCCCAGCCCCTGAGTCCTGCCTGTCCCTGGAGCTGGCCTCACACAGGAGGCCCCTCCCCACTGAGCCCAGCCAAGAAACCCCCAAGCCTACTAGGGAAGAAGACAGTGCTTCCTCTTCTGAGGATGGGCCTCCCTCTCTCCACACAAGGGCTTCCTCTTTAGTCTTTCTATTAACCCTGAGCCTGACACACATGGCCAGAGGGAGCCATGGTGTTTAGGGAGTGACCCAGCTCCTCACAGAACCTGCCTGTCTTCTGTCTCCTAGATGCTGCTGCTGCTGCTGCCCCTGCTCTTGGAGGGTGAGTGTGTCTGGGGCAGAGGGAGGCTGGTTTGAGGGGGTGAGAAGAGTTCGTGATGCTGACCAAGCCCATGTCTTCCCTCAGGGTCCCTGTGTCAGAGGCTGGAAGTGCAGCCCTCTGTGACAGTGCAGGATGGGATGTGTGCCTATGTCCCCTGTGCCATCAACCACAGTGAAGTATCACTCAATGGACACAACAGAGTTTATGGTTATTGGTTCAGAGCAGGAACTGAAGTTTTATATGGCAGCCCCGTGGCCACCAATGACCCATGGCAGAGGGTAGATAGCAGATCCTGGGGGAGATTCCATCTTGTTGGGGATCCCAGGATGAAGAATTGCTCTCTGAGCATCACAAATGCCAAGATGTCAGACACTGGGAGCTACTTCTTCCGTCTTGACTATCAATATGATAAATACAGTTACAGCAATGAGCCACTTTATGTGAATGTGACAGGTAGGACACTCCTCTCCTGGGAGGCTCTCAGAGTATGAGGCAGGGAACTTTGGGGAATGGGCAGATCCTGAAGCTTTTTGTAGGAGGGATGAGAGAACATGGGGTAGAGATGGGAAACCCACTAAAGGGGAGGGGCAGACCAGGGTAGCGGGTGAAGACCCTGCTTGAGGCTCCAGAGCTGCCAAGGGAAAGGAACATGGAGGGGTCGTCTTTGGGAGGGACCAGGACCCCAGAAGGGCTAAGAGGGGCCATGGCTGTGCTGGAGAGAATCTGTAGCTGCTGCCAAAGGAGATTCAAAGCCCAGACGGACTCTCTTTGGGGCATTTTACCTCGTATTTTTCCCTTCCCTCTGTGGGACTCAGTTTCCGTATGTAAAATAAACGTGTTGTTCTCTGTTGCCTTTAATGAAGTTTCCCCTTGACCTAAAATCTATGCCCAGAAGGCAGGTGAGAAGTAGGGGCCTGAATGGGGTCATGCTATGAGGGGACAGTAGAGACCTCAGGGCTGGGGCAGGTACCAGCATCTGGGAGGACAGCTGGGGTCTAATACCCCTCCCCAGACTGGGGCTCACTGTCTCTCTCCTCTCCAGACTTGATCCAGAATCCAGATATCTCTGTTCCAGAGGTGCTAGAGTCAGGGAGCCCAGTGACTCTGAAGTGTACATTTCCTTGGGCCTGTGAGGAAAACAGGCCCATCACATTCTCCTGGACGGGGGCTGCTCTCTCTTCCAAGACACAAAGCTCTGGATCATCCCCCTCCTCAGAGGTCTCCTTCACCCCTGGGCCCCAGCATCATGGCACCAACCTCACCTGTAAGATGACCTTTCCTGGAGGCCATTTGAGCTCAGAGAGAACCATCCAACTCAATGTGTCCTGTGAGTGCTGGGGTCAAGAGACCTGCATCACCCAAGTGAGAGGATGAAGGAGGGGTGCATACAGGGAACAGGGTGTTGACCCGGGCTTGGGAAACCTGATGCCTTTTTTCTGTCCAGGGAAGGGAAAGCTGTCTCCCAGCAGAGACACAGGCTGGGATTTCCTAATTTTTCTCTCTTGTGCCTGTGGTTTCATGTGCTGGTGTCAGTGGGGTAGGGTTACCCTAGGTGGCCTTTGTGTTTCCTTCCAACATGAAGTTCTGTGGTTCTGGAATTTATTCTCTTCCCTGCCTGATGATGGGCTGGACAGAGAGCCCCAGCCCCAACCAGCCTGGTCCTTCTGTTGCAGATGCTGTGCAGAATGTGACCATCACGATGGCCCAGGACAACAGGACAACTGGTTTTAGCAGAGCCCCAGGGTGAGGGCAGGGAGGGGAGGCGGGTGCTCCAGCTTCTACTCTGTGGGTGGGCATGGATGTCAGGAGGGAGTCAGGAGAGACAGAGACTTTTCCTCTGCAGGGTGAGGTTCTCTTTGTCCTGGCTGCCCTTCCTCTTAGAATGACAGCAGCTCCCTTTTACTCATGACTTTAAGGGCTAGAAACAATTTTCCTCCCAACAGCCCCCTGAGATGTAGCTTAAGAGAGTGCTCGCCTCATTTTCTAGATAAGGAAGCTGAGACTCAGAGCCAGGAGGGGAGCCTGACCTCATTCCCACAGGCCCCCAGCACTAGAGAGGTGTGACCTCTAAATGTGGAGTCTAAATGTAGTGACATCTCCACTACACTGTCTTGGGCTGAGAGGGAGAAGGGGCACCATGGGGTCCAGTTCCCAGGGCAGGGTTCTGTCCACTGGACCTATCAAGGTTTCTGTCTTGGGGAAGCTGACTTGACTCTCTACCCTTCAGGCGGGACAGGGGGGCTTTGCTCTTTGGTGTAGTGATTTTGGTTTTGGTGGGGGAGGGGCTTCTGTAGACAGAGGCTGTGGAGGATGGGTCTGGGTGCTGCTGTCAGTGGGGGACAGGAGTTTGGCCATCCAAGTGCAGCCTTTAGCTTTCAGTCAGGGCTAGTGCAGCGTGAGGCCACAGGGCTGTTGGGTGTTGGAAAATGGAACCTAATGTTGTTAAATTGGGGGCATAAGAAACAAGATTCCCAGGGGTGTAGTGGATATTTGAGTCTCCTGAGAGTTTGTTTCCCGGTTTCTGTCTTTCATATTATTTTTCCCTTAAGCAATAAAGTCAAAATGAGACCGAAGGAGACAGACAGAGGAAGAGACAGAGAGTGAGACACAAACAGAGAGAGACAAAGACAAAGAGACAGAATACAGAGAAAAATAGAGAGAGTGAGAAAATGTAAAGAAAGAAAGAGAAATCCATAGAAGGAAGAAAAGAAGAAAAGAAAGAAGAGAAAGTAAGAATAAATGAAGGAAGGGAAAGAAAAAGAAAGGAAGAAAAAAGAAAAGAAGGCCAAAGGAAGAAGGGAAGGAAAGAAAGAAGGAAAGAAAATGATTTAAGAAAGGAAGAATGGAAGAAGGAAAATAGGAAGGAAGGGAGGGAAGAAGGAAGAGAGGAAGGAAAGAAGGAAGGAAGGAAGGAAGGAAGGAAGGAAGGAAGGAAGGAAGGAAGGAAGGAAGGAAGGAAGGAAGGAAGGAAGGAAGGAAGGAAGGAAGGAAGGAAGGAAAAGAAGAGAAACTGAAACTTTACCTCCAGGGAAAGGCAGAGAACATGACCTGGGCTGGTAGCAGGAGGACAGACAGGTGAGGCCTCCCTTGTCCGGCTCAGGGAGCAGCCAAGTCAGGCACAGGGCAGGAAGAAGGGGCAGGAATCCAGGCTGGGCTGGGCCTGGGGGATTCCCCTCTTGCCTGGGGTCCTGTCCCCTTCCAGTGGCCCCTTCCTCCTGTGATCTTGGTGAAGTCACTCCAGCTTTCTTGCTCCCAGGTCCCTGCTGGACACAGGGAAGGTGAGGACCAGGGGATCTCTGAAGTCCCTCCAGGTCCTCACTGCTGGGACCTCCGGATCTTTTTCACCTCTGATCCCAGGAAACAGCTCAGTCCTTGTGGTGCAGGAGGGACAGTCCCTCCAGCTGCTCTGTGCTGCCAACAGCAATCCCCCAGCTGCACTGAGCTGGATCCTGGGGGACCAAACCCTGGCCTCTTCCCAGGCCTCAGAGGATGGAGTCCTGCCCCTGGATCTTCCCCACCTGGGGCCAGCAGATGGAGGGAATTACACCTGCCTTGCTCAGCACCCTCTGGGCTCCAAGCAGGCCTCCCTGAGGGTGTCTGTGCAATGTGAGTATGAGGGGGCTAGGCACCATGGGGTGCTTGGATCCTGGTGGGGAAAGGAGAGTATCACCCACTTAGGGGGGGTTTCCTGTATTTTCCCACAGACCACCCAAGAATACTCAGCCCTTCTTACTCCTGGGTCAAGGAGAACTTGTCCTGTACCTGTTCTGTCCAAGCAGAGCCAGCCCCATCCCTGAGCTGGTTTGTAGGGGAGAAGCCTGTGGAGGGCAATGGGAGCAGTGACACCTTCCATGTGATATTAAAGAGGTCTGGGCCCTGGGCTAACAGCAGCCTGACTGTGAAGGTGGACAGGATTCCACTATTAGCTGTGAGGGGAAGAACCCACAAGGGACCCACACCCTGCTCTTCCAGCTGCTGCCAGGTGAGGGGTGGGGGAGGGACGAAGCTGGGGCAGAGGGCCCTGAGGACAGTGGGTCCAATATGGCCACAGCCCATGTTCACCCCAGACTTGCTTCCTGTCCAGATGGGCCCACACTGTCTCATTTGTTCTCAAAAGCTGTGATCCTGGGTGTCCTCTGTGGAGCTGGTGCCACAAGTCTGCTGGCCCTCTGCCTCCTCCTGCTGTGAGTGTGGGGGCAGGGATGAGGAGGGATGGGGGGGATCCAGGAAATGTAGCCTGCTTTGATGTCTCAGAATCCTCATATATCATTGTCTCCCTGAGCTCAGGCACAGATTCCATAGGGTTATAAGGTGGAGAATCAGAAGTGAAGTGCCCATACCATTCTTTTTACAGGTTAAAAAACCAAATTCAGAGAGGAAACATGACTCCCTCAAAATCACATTCAAGACCCATATTCAATTTAGTCTTAATTTAAAAGAGTCAGGTCACCAGATTCCAGATCAGGTAGCACTTCCAGGATCAAAAGAAGAAGCTGGTGTTGGCAGTTGGTAGAGGACTGGGCCTTAAATCTGGAGATCTGAGTTCAAATCCTGACTCAGACATTTAGAAGTTACATGAACCTGGGCAAGTCACTTCAAACTTTTGTCCTCAGTTTCCTCATCTATGAAATGGGATAAGAACATCTAACTTATGGGGTTTTATGTAAATGTTAACTATAATTTTAATTGAGTGGAATCACACCTATAAAGTGCCCTGCCTATAGTAAGTGACATATGAGTGATAGCTATTACCATTATTATCGAACAGGCTTGTCTCTGTGAAGTCCTTGGCACAGTGCTGGGCACATAGTAGGTCCTCTGCACATTCTTGCTTCTTTCCGTGGTCACTCCCCCCTTTCATTCCCCCAAGCTAAAAGATGGGCTCAGTGTCACAGACAGTGACGGGGCACACCTGGATCAGGCTCCTCATCATCCAGGCCCTTTCCCCAAAGCAGTGAGATGAAGGGGAGGAGGTCTGCTGCTCGGGCCTCATTATTCCTCATTTATGTTCTCCTGGACAGGAGGGAAGATTTCAGAGTAACAGGCAAAAAACTAAAATATATATATATATTTATTAGCACCCTTGTCCTGCTCTGTTTTATAGTGCCTCTGCTCTCTTTAAAATTGTTCTGGTTGTTATTTTTTTAAATTTAGTATTTATTTTCTCTCCCAATGAGAAGAAAAACCCTAAATCCTTGTGCAAAATGCACATCGTCCAGCAAAACCCCAATTAAATTCCCAAACTCAAATTCTGACTTGGCTTCTCAGTCCCTTGGCCACTTTCTTTAAGTCCTTTTCTCTCCAATGGTCTTTCCCAATGATGGAAAAACCAGAAACCAAATGAGAATGTGCTTTCTCTCTGCAGAGCATTGTCCTTCTCCCATATATTCCAAAGCAGGGGCCCTGTGCCTTTTCCTGCCTCTCCTCTCTGGCATTTTCATTGTCCTCAGCTTCTCTCCCATCTTGGGCTTCTTCCCAGCTTGAATGTCCCTGATCTCACCTTCCCAGCATTGCTACACTCACATTCCTTCTTCCTCTTGTTGCCTGTCTTTGTTCAAAAGCCAAGTGGGTTGCTGAGCTCCTGTTTCCCTATCAGTCTTTTCTATTTTATTTTTTACTTTTCTTTTTCCTTTTTTCATTAAAAATTTTATTTCTCATTTCTGAAATCTTTCCTTCCACCCATTCATTGAGAAGGAAAGAAATACAACACCCCTATACATATAAAATCATGCAAAACTCATTTAAAAAAATAAAAAGTAAATGAAGAAAAAAGTTTAAATCTGCACTCTGAGTTCAGCAATCCTCTGTGGAGGTAGATAGCTTTGTCACCATGAAACCCACGGAATTCTTTTGCATCATTGTCTTGATCAGAGTAATTATATCTTCCATGTTTGAGCATTCTTACAAGTGCCTGTTGTTACTGTGCATGAGGTTCTCTTGGTTCTGCTCATTTCACTATGCATTAGTTCATATAAATCTTCCCAGCTTTTCTGAACTCATACACTTTATATTTGTATCCAGGACTTTTTCTTTTTCTCTGATCTTTTTGTTGTACAGACCTAGTAGCAGTCTTAGGGGGTCAAAGGACAGACAGTTTTAGAAGACTTTGGGCATTGTTCCAAGCTGCTCTCCTCTGGGGTTGAACCAGTTCAGAGCTCCACTGAAAGTTCATTAATGTCCCTGTTTTCCCACATTCTGTAGTATTTGATATTTTTCTTTTCTGTCATATGAGCCAGTACAATGGGTATTAGGTTGTACCTGAGAGTTCTCTCAAATGTGCATGTCTCTAATGATCAGTATCAGACCATTTTTTCATGTAATGATTGAAAGCTTTGATGTCTTCTTCTGAAAACTTCCTGTGTAAAATGTTTGATCATTTATCAATTGACAAATGTCTCTTTTTATATAAAATTGTCTCAGTTCCCTATATATTTGAGAAATGAGACTTTTATCAGGAAACATGATTTAATTTTATTTCTTCTTCCTGCTTTCCTCCTAATATTGGCCTCATTGGTTTTCTTTGTGGAAAATCTTCTTCATTTTATGTAATCAAAAATATACATTCTGCCTCCTATTATTTTCTCTATCTCTTCCATAGATTCTTCCCTTATCAAAAATTTGGCAAGTAATTTTCTCCATGTTCCTCTAATGTGTTTATGAAATCACTTTTACATGAAAATCATGTATCCATTCTGAGCTGATCTTGCTATATGTGATGAGATTTGGTCTCTGCCTCATTTCTGCTAGACAGCTTTTAAGTTTTCCCAGTGGAGTTTGTAGAATACTGAGTTATCACATCTATAACTTGGTTCTTTGAGTTTGTCTTTCGGTAATTCCAGCTACTCTAGTCATTTCATCTGGAAAGTTGTGTGCCTCATCCATTAGTCAATCGTTCTATTTCTTATCCGGTATGAGATTGCTTTGATGATCACTGCTTTGTAGTAGAGTTCTGGTGCTATTTGGCCTCCTTGCCCTCCTCCTTCCCTGTTGGGTAAGAAGAATTTTGAAACCTGTCTCTATGTGTGTGTGGGGCGTGAGAGGGAATAGAGAGAGAGAGATTGACAGTGACAGAGACAGAGGCAGAATCAGAGAGACAGAGAGAATATTGTTCCTTCTTTGAGCCAATTCAGATGAGAGTGAGGTCCAAGTGATTCCACTCCCACCCTCCACTCCTGCCTCTAGTACCCCCTCCACTTTCCCCTCCATTATAAAATCTATTTCTTGAATGGTTTTTTTGCATCATTAGAATTAAGGAGGAGGGAAGGAAAACATTTCAGTTATGACACGGGAGGAAGACATTTCAAAATAGGTCTCAGTAATGTGAGAAGAGGAAAAGAGGACAAGAAGGAATTCTCAGTGAATCACATGCATCTTTTGGGTTAAGTGTAACACACAGTCCCCAGTTGAGCAGTTAAGGGACAAGGTGCCGTAGTACAGATGATAAGGTTTGGAAATGCTGCTGTGGTGAGTGGGATAGAGAATTGGGAGGGAGGAGGAGAAGTATTGCCTTGCTCCAGTGAGGACCCATTTGGGAAACACAGTCGAAGAAGCCTTCAGGCCCTGATGGTTGGGAACAGTATTATCACATAGGATCTCAGGATATGGAATGGGAAGAGAACTTAGAGAAAATTTCATCCCAGCCTTTCGTTTCACAAATGAGGTAATTAAGACCTAGGGTGAGGAGGGGACTTTCCCAAGACCCCAGAGGGAAATAGTGGCAAGTGTAAGTCTCTTGAACCTCAGCCCCAAGGTCTTTCCTAGATCCTCCTGTGGCTCATAGGTTTGTGACATTTGGAGCTTGGAGATCACAGAACAGGGGAATGTCACAGAGGAAGGAAGGATACCCTGAAGTCTGGTTGCCTCATTTTACAAATGAAGAAGGAGGAGGCCATTGAGGGAAAATGATGTGGGCAGGGTCAGGCAGAATGAGTGACAGAGCCCTACTTCTCTGGATCCAAGTCCAAGGTTCTCTTCCCTGCACCGACTCTGCCTTTCTACCTCCTCAGAGTGAAGATGCTCAGGAAGAAGTCAGCGGCAGCAGCAGTATCCAGGAGGCGAGCAGAGGTAGAGTATGCCAGACCACAGCCCCAGTGGTTTCCCCAACACTCTCAGTCTCCAGCCTCCTCTCTGCCCCAAAGCCTTTTACCACCTTTTACTCCTCTCACCATGCTGGGGACCTGCTTTGACTCAACTCCTCTTTGCCCTTACACCAGGATCCCAAGGGGCCCTCTGGGGGACCCCTGTCCCTCAATCCCACTTCATCAGTTACAGACACAGCCCCAACCCAAGCAGCTCCAGAGGATGGACCAGATGAGTTACATTATGTCTGCCTCAACTTCCATGGAGTGAAAGCTGGAGAAGACCATGTATCCACTGACCCCCTCACTGAGTACTAGAGATTAAGTTCCAGTGAGCAACTGTTGAGGTCTCAATCTTGGTTCTACACTGGGTAGTTTGCAAGTCAACCTCTCCCATCCATTATGATTTATTCCACAGACATTTATTAAACATTTTCTCTGAGTACATTTGGAGCAGACTCATTCCCATGTTTGTCTAACTTTCAGTGTAGTAAAGGGATAAAATACAAGCACAGTGTAGTGGCTCCTCCTGAAACTCAGACTCATCTTCAATGACTGTGATCCTCAAAGCATCCTCTGACACTTTAGTCTCTAGGGGTCATTTTCCTGAGCCAATAATCTTAATCCCCAGAGCTCCTGAGCCCCCACCAGTGTGCTTCCCAATAACATTTAACTGGCATAACAAGAACAAGAATTCTAAAGTATCCCTTCCTGAAACCTGAGTCTCACTTGCCCACCAATTACATACAGTGTGTCTCTATGGGGGAAGGGTGTGAGCACCACCTCTTAAAGAATTTAACGAGGCACATGTGCAGGGACTATGGTGGCCAAAGTAACTAACAATTCGGGGACTACAGGGCCTCAGTGACTTTTGTCCTTCCTGAAATGTCCCTGCAAAGTTCACTGCTGGGAACGCACTGATTTGCTGGCCTCATTGCTGTGCTGGTCCAGTCAACTGCCAGGCTGGATCTCTCTACTACTGAACAGTGTTAGCTCCTTACAAGGCACACCCTCTCAACTGGATGATTCAGTGACTTGGATTCACTTGGCTGATCATCTTTACTCTTCCTTTACTAGGCTAAATTGGCTCCATAATTAGAGCTACAGTCTCCAGAACTGTCCATTTCAGACACAGGATTTGGATAAGCCAAATTCCCTGCCCCCAAGCAGCTTCCAGTCTAGCAAGGAAATAAGATATAAACAGCAGGGATGCTAATATATTGTGATAAGTAAGAGCAGCAGAGAGAAACATAACAGAACACTGCTAAGTCCCAGTAGGAAGGTCATTTATCAAACATTTCAGCTTAATATTTGCTAAGTACCTATTAAGACCATTTGCTCAATGCTTGAGTATTTTCAACCTCATTTCAGTCGTAAAGAAACTGAGGCTCAGAGAGAAAAGTGGCATCATAGCTTTAGGCGTGGAAGGACTTTTGAGGTTAATGAGTCCAACACCCTCTTTCTGTGCATGAGGAAATGGAAGCTGAGAAAGATTAAGTGACTTGTTCAAGGTGTGGACACATGGAGTAAATGCCTGAGAAGACATCAAACCCAGGTCTCCCTGACTCTGAGTCCAGAACTGTATCCTTTATACAGCATTGCACCAAATGACACAATGAGGAAGGGATAAGACTTGAACTCAAATTACCCCTTACTAGTGTCTTTATTCTTCTTTCCTTCCTTCCTTCCTTTCTTCCTTCCTTCCTTCCTTCCTTCCTTCCTTCCTTCCTTCCTTCCTTCCTTCCTTCCTTCCT
>JAQQSW010009833.1:0-13136 GCA_028646575.1 Pseudocheirus occidentalis
GATTTTCTTTGAAGTAGACTCAAGCCGCCCTGGGGCCTTGCCTGACGGTTTGGGGCTGGCGGTTCTCTGCTTCTCTGCAGTGCAAGCTGCGCCTCTCCATCCTGCTCCTCACGACTTGGCAGATGTGGGGGTGCTGGAGGCTGTAGAACCACTGCAGGCTGGCTGCGGGGCTCGGCTCAGCTCCTTCCCACCATCTCGGCTTCCGGCTGTTCCAGCCTCCACTCTGGCGGCCGCGCTGAGCCCCTGTTGCTGAGCTGCCTTCAGCGAGAGCTGTGTTCTCTGTATTTTTGTGAGTCTGAGAGTCCTAGACTTTCCTAGACTTTGTCTGGGCTCGTATTTTATGGGTGTTTAGGGTGGCAGTGTGGGAGCTGCGGGACCTTGCTGCTTCTACGCCGCCATCTTGCCTCCGCCCCCCTTTCTTCTATTTATAAAGTCACCATAAATAGAGGACCTCATTGCCTCTCACTTAGGCTATTGCAATGGCCTCCTCCTTGGTTTCCCTGTCTTGAGTCTCTTTCTCATGCAAATTAATCACTTGTATAGCTGCCAAGGTCATTCATCTTAAGCAGAGATATGATCATGTCACTCTCCTATTCCAAATAAACAAACAAAGCAAACAAACAAACCAAAGAAAAAGCAAATTTAAAAGCCCGAAAACATTGGTTGCCAATTTCCTCTAGCACCAAATATAAACTCTAACTTTTAAAGTTTTTCACAATTCGAATCCGACCTATCTTTCAGTCTTCATTATACATTGCTCCCTTCTATACACCCTAAGGTCCAACCAAACTTGAATTCTCTCTGTTTCTAACACATATGACTTCATTTTGATCTTCATTTCTTAGTAAAGGTGGTCTCTAATGTCTGAATACAGTTTCTCTTCTTTTCTGCCTCATTAAACCCCACCTACCTTTTAAAGTCTTTCCAGATTCCAGCAAGTGCTAGGGCCCTCCCTCCTTTTGTTGTTATTTTTGTTTTTGCCTTTCACTGTATCACCAGAGCATTAGAAAACCAAGTTTTGATAAAATTTGTTGGAATTCAAACCAATCTACTGGACCATGCCTTAAACTCAAATCATTGTGGCTCTCACTGATTGACCAACAACAGGTCCAAGCCCAAGCCTCACTGGGTCATTGTTTGGGCTTTGATGGCCCTGAGTGATTGTTTCTGTTCTGGACAGAAACCCTGATGGTTTTCTCCTCCCAGATCCTTTTCAGCTTTGTTTGTTTTTTTTCCTACGAGATAAAAGAGCCCATTTTTGCCTCATTTCTTACCCACTGAATAGGTGTTGTCTGAGATCTGGGACAGAGTTTAGTTTAAAAAGATCATGGTTTTCCACTGTATCCTGGGCCATCTCCAGTTGTCCTAATCTATATCTTACCCTTGGACCCAGGTGACTCTGGAGGAGAGAGTGAGGTAGATGACTTTCCATGATCCTTCCTCCCTTAAATCCAATTCACTTGCAAGTGAATTGCACCTCAACATGATCAAGGGGGCGGGTGGTGGTGAAGAAAGAAGGGACCAAGAAAGAACCCTGAGGGATAATTATGGTTAGAGGACATGATATAAAAGAGGATTCAGCAAATAAAACAGAAAATGAATGATCAGATAGTAGGAAGAGAATCAGGAAAGAGCAGTGTCCTAAAAATCTAGAGACTATCAAGAAGAAAATGATCAACATGGTCAAAGTCTATGGAGAGTCCAAGGAGGATGACACTAGAGAAGAGACCAATGGATTTGAAAACTAAGGTATCATTAGTAATTTGTAGAAGTCAGCTTCACTGGAATGATAAAAGTCAGAAGCCAGATTTTAAGTCATTAAGATGAGACTCAGAGGAGAAGGCCTATTATAGATGGCCTTTTCAAGGAGTTTAAAAGCTGCAAAGGGCAGAAGAATTATAGGATGATAATAGGATAAAAAGATCAAGTGAGGGCATTTTCTGGATTAGGGATATGAGGGCATGCTTGTAGATAGTAGGAGATAAGCCATTAGAGGGGAGAGATTGAAAACAAATGAAAAAGTGAGGATGGCAAAGGGAACAAGCTGTTAGAGGAGACAGGATGAAACGGTATCACTTGAACAAGTAGAGGGGTTAGTTTTTGTAAGGATTAAGGGCACTTCACATATGAGATGAAATAGAGAAAGAGTGACAGAAGACATATGAATTATGCCCCAGGGGATATGGAAGAGGTAAGAAGAAGGACTCATGGAAAATAGTTAGAATTTTTACTGTAAAATATGAGGGAAGGTTGCCTAAGGAGATAAGAAGAGGGAAAGTGCTCAGATGAGAAGGTAGGAGGACAGGAAACCATGGGAGGTTTGAGGAGGGACGAAAAAGTTTGAACCACTGTAGAGTGTCATAGTGAGTTGCTAAGGAAAGTATAGTAGAATTGCTTAGCATTAGTGAGGACCCTATTCATGTCCACACAGTAACCCTGTGGGAACTGTTGATGTGGTTTGGGGACAGGTTTATGTCAGTATATTCTATCTGGAGATGAATATCACTGTAGGATGATTAGTATCATAAAGGTATAACTGGAAAGGACCTTCTAGTTCAACCTCTTCATTTTGCAGATGAGGAAACTGAGGTCTAGAGGCACTAAATGACTTGCCCAAGTTCACATAGTCACAAAAACAGGATATGGACCTGGGTCCTTTAATTTGAAAAGCAGTACTCCTTGGGGGAAGGGGGGAGGAGAGAAAGGGGGAGAAAATTTGGATCTCAAAAGCTTGTAGAACTACATATTGTAAACTAAAAATTTATTCATTTGTTTATTTATTTATTTATTGTTTTAAAAAAAAGCAGTGTTCTTTCCATTCACTTCATTGAACACAGGATATATTGTTATTAGTGATCCTAAATGAGTTTTATTATTCTGTAGAGTTCATTGTTAATGCTTTGAAAATTATTAAATAGTCAGGTGTATTAACAGAATATCATATATCATAGCTTATAAGGCATGCAGCCCTGGGACCCTGACCTTGGTGATTCATGATTATCTAAGTTCACAAATCCATCCCTGCTCATTCCTAATAATGCCTGCTTCTTCTGTCAGTATCAGTTATGATAGATGCTCAGATTTTCTTTGCTCTTGAACTATACATGCATAACAGATCAAAAAAGCATGTGAAGTAGTTGAAAGATCACTAGCTTTGTAATCAAAAGAAGTCTGTCTCTGCCATTTTATCAATTACACAGCATTGGGCAGGCATGCCATTTCATAGGCCTCATGTTTTCTCATCTGTAGAATGAGATGATCTCTAAGTTCTCTTCAAGTGTAAGAATGAATGAATGAATGAATGAAACATTTAGTAAACACTTACTAGATGCAAAGCACTGGGTGACATTGTCCTGGGAATTCAAATAGAGAAAAAATAGTCCTTGATTTCAAGAAATTTATAATCTAATGGAGGAGACATGTGGAAAGAGAACATATGAAATGTTACAGTTGCAAATCAAATGGAAAAATCCCATAGTCTTTAAGGTGCAGCAGCAAAGTAGATGGTAGTGCCCTTTTAAAAATCGTATTTTCACTAATAAAATCATGTCAGTTTCTGGTTTTTAATAGTAATAAGGATTCTTGGAGAGAGAACTTTCTTTTCTGGGTCTCTCTAACAGTAAGCAAAGTGCTTTTTTTTCTGGATATAGTTTTACACAATCAGGTGCCTTTTTATTGAATCAAGAGTTTTAATAGGAAAAAGCATATATTGTATTGCTTGGAGGGAGAGGACAGAGTAGAGAGAGGAGCAGAACTGAGAAAGATAAGTGAGTGTAAGCAGACTAAAAGAACTTGCTTCTTGGGAGGCCTAACAGAAAAAAAAAAGTTTGTGCTGTTGGTGCCCTCTCTGTTGATCTGTGTTAATTTCTCAGACAGAAGTCCTATTTGTTGATGCATGTTGATTTCTCCAACAATGTATGTGTATGTGTGTATATGTATATGTGAATGTGTATATATGTATTAGATGATATGTTTCGCTTAAGGATGTTGCTATGAATGTTATACTTAGTTGAACAATGTTTAGTTTAGTTCTGAATAGAGAGTTCATTATACTATGTGATTAGAACCTTAAAATTATTCGCAGCATCCATCCTCAGATGTGCTGCCACGATTGGTGTTGCAGGTGTCCATTGCTGTGGTTATAGCACCTATAGAAGTAATTGTCAGGCTGCAATTCAGAGCCTATAATTCTCAGATTTTAGAATTTGTGTACAAATGGTATTTTCCAAGAATATAGCTTCCATTAATTTCATCAGCATGTTTTAATTTGACTTCTAAACTAAAAGCTTTCCCTTTTTGTTTTATGATTCTGGGGAATTAAAATACTTCCCACACATCGCCCCAAATCAGTTACAGATAGTGACAGGACAATATTGCATAATTGAAAGAGCACTGGCTCTAAGGCATAAGACATGAGTGAAAAATGCTGCTTTTGACACATTACTGCCTAAGTGACCTTGGATAAACTACTCAGATTCCTCAGGCCTCATTTTCCTTATGTGTAAAATAAAGTAATTAGACTAGATAATCCCTGACATCTCCTCCAAGTCTAGGTCTATGATCCTAAAAGCATTTAGTGAAAGCTTTTGCTAAAGATTTTCCATCAACATTGTTAAAGGTACATCATACATTTCTTTTTTTTTTTTTTTGCTTTTTTTGGAGGGCTGTTGGGGTTAAGTGACTTGCCCAAGGTCACACGGCTAGTTTTTGTGTTAAGTGTCTGAGGCCGGATTTGAACTCAGGTACTCCTGACTCCAGAGCTGGTGCTCTATTCACTGCGCCACCTAGCCGCCCCCATCACATATTTCTTTAAAGCTCTATGACTGAATTCCTCCAGCAAACATGTTAAATGCTGATGCTCTATTTAACTTGGGTTTTTTTAAGCAATAGAAAATAAGATACTTGGTAGAGATGAACCCTATTAAATCAACAAACATGTTTACTTGAGGGGAAGAGGTCATTGAATGATTGGAAATTCTAGAGACCTTCAAGATTTCTGTCTCTGTAAGAAATTCATCAAAACCATTTCTGTAAGTTAAAACA
Source organism: Pseudocheirus occidentalis (assembly GCA_028646575.1). Lineage (NCBI taxonomy): Eukaryota > Metazoa > Chordata > Mammalia > Diprotodontia > Pseudocheiridae > Pseudocheirus > Pseudocheirus occidentalis. The sequence goes on from JAQQSW010009833.1 coordinate 5,044, forward strand.
GGAATCTAACCAACAGCCCTAAAGATAAAAGAGCTATATAAATATCTATTATAAATATGGTATACACATCACAGGATGAAGCTCTAGAGTCAGAAGAAAACTCAAAAGTCCTTTAAGCCAATGCCATAGATTGGGAAATTGAGGTCCAGAAAGATTAAGAAAATTTCCCAATGTCACACACACACACACACAAACACACACACACACACACACACACACACACACACACACACACACACAAACACTGGTCTTCTAACTCTAGAGTCATCCACTGTATTTAACTTGGAGAATTAAATTCTTTCCTGAACTCATTTCAATATATCTTAACAGGAGAACACAATGATTTTCCAAAGCCTAGCAGATAGAGACAGGCAGACACAAAGAAAATACGAGGCAGCCAGAAGGAAGCAGTGAAGTATGCTCATCTCCTTATGAGGAATGGTCTTAAAGCAAGATTAAGAAAAACTCTTCTTATTTCTTGGTTGCCAAGGAGTACTCCTGTCCATCTTCTTCCTCACCACCACTATCACCCCCTCAACTCCACCATATGTACATAAGATAAAGAGAGGCATTGCTCCCTGCTACCTTCCCCTCTAGGGGAACAAACTAGGAAAGAGAAAGGCTCCTTACAAAATCTCTGTGTAGCTAAGTCCTTGTGGTGACAAGCTCTTACCTGACTGCAGCCAAGTTTGCTTTTCCATTCTCAAAGGAACAAAGGATTTTGAAATTCCAAGATCTATGCCAAATCTGAGAACAAATGTGCCTCTTCCTTTTGAAGAAACAGATCAGTCTTGAAGCAACTAGAGCCTGCTCTGCTATGAACAGAAAATCCCAATTTCATTCCAGCCACATAAGGTTACATTTTCTTAGACCTGTTGTTCTGCCAGGAATTGAGTAAAGAAGACATAAATGTTTATATCTCTACCCTCTAAACAGATAAAGGTTTGGTAAGCAGGATAGGCTTCTAACAGGAAAGGCACAATAAAAGCTGAATATTGAAATTTAAAACTTAATTGTTGTTAATACCTATGCCCTGGCTGTCACTCAATATGTATAGCAGGAAAAGATTGTTTGGAAATAATATACCTGATTCTCCAAAACAGACAATGTGCCATAATGGAAAGAACAGTAGAATGAGATGGAGGAGCTAGGTTCAAATCCCAGATTTCAATTTCATATGTGTGTGTGTGTGATATGTATGTGTATGTGTATGTGTATGTGTATTTATATGTATATGTATATGTATATGTGTATGTGTATGTGTATGTGTATGTATGTGTATATGTATATATGGAAAGGGTATGTGTATATACATATATAACACATGTACATATATATGCATGTATTTACATATAGTTATAGGTAATAGTTATATATATATTAAAGAGAGATATACACATATGTGTATATATCACATATGAGATCTTAGCCATATTAAATGTGTGATCTGAGCCTCACATTTCAGAAAATGTATTGAATTTTAATTGAATCACCATGTCATCTAGCACTATATTTTCCTTCTCAGCCAAAGAAATATATGGATGTTTGTGTAGTCAGTTTTTCAAGTACATTGCTATAATTAATAAATGTTGCTTTATTGCCCTTTGGTTGATCTTGTCTTTAAATTATTTTTGCATTTACAAAATGTGATTTAATACCTGTTTTAATTGTTTGGTTTTTCATTAATTTGGGAAGGTTCATTTATGACAAATTAATTGCATAGAGAGGATATTGGGAAGAAAAGGAGGAGTAATCACTCCACAGATGGAGAGGAGTTACATGAGAAGTAGATTGCACAGCAGGAAATTTTTAAAAGGCAATAAAATGAAGCCTAGTATTTAATTTTATTGTTGCTGATGTCTATCCTCTGACAGTCAATCAATGTGTATAGCAGTAAAAGATGCTGTAAAAATATGCCTGATTCTCCAATATAGACATGTGGCACAGACGAAAGAATACTGGGATATGAGTGAGTTAGAGGACTTAGGTTCAAATCCCAGGTTTCTTATACATTACATATGAAATCTTGGGCATGTCATTTATTACATGTGTGATCTATGCCTCAGTTTGTCATTTTGTTGATTTGTTTTATTCTGTAAAATGAAACAGCTGAACTAAATAACCTAAGAGGTTCCTCCTAACTCTAAATTGACACTCTTATGAATATTGATATACATGTGATATTGGACAAGTCACTTTATGTCTTTGGGACACAGTGTCTTCTTTTTTAAAATGACAGGTTGGAGTAAGTGTCCTTCTCTTCTTGCTCTGGTTTCTATGAGTATGTAATCAAGGAGTTAAGGATATGTGATCAATGGAATAAATGTTTAATTTGAGCATCCAATCCTGGTTATACATACAAAGGAAATTCGTGCTGAAGGTAATGCTCTTTAAAAATAATATACATGGGAACTGAGTTCCAAGATATCTCATAAAGGAAAAGACTCAAAAAGAATATGGGAAATAATAAGGCAGTATTAGTACATAGCTAAAAGGTAGCAAGAAAGATATACTGTATGCTTATTTCTCATCCTTATAGAATTTTCATGAGAATGGTTTACATTTGTTTTGAAGGAAATTCTAGAAGAAAATGTGAAAATTGAAAAGCTAAGCTTTCAGAGAATGCCTGCCAGCACACTTCATTTTCAAAATCACACATTTTATTTAGTAGTAATAAGATGCCATTGTTTTTATTTTCTGTCTTCCATCTCTACCACCGCCTCATCCCACCCCACCCCACTCACAAGAGCATAGGAATACTTGGAACAAAATATAAGCACAAAAGTTTACTTTCAATGCATGTTAAACTCATGTAGGACTTCTTGAGATATATGCAACCTTTTTGCATTTATCTTGAGATAAATGCGAAGTGATCTCTTTACTTGAGTATCTTTATCATTTTCAAATAAGGTCAAAAACAAGCAAACAAGCATGGAGACATACGCCTGGCTATAGAGGATTTATATGTGTGTGTATGCACACAGACACACACATATGTACGTGTGTATACAATTCATTGTATATATTATACATGTTTGCATCCATGTGCAAATATATACTTAAATGTAAATATATTCACATATGCCTATATGTAAGAATGAATCATATAAACCTCTATATGTATATCTCTCTATACATATTATCTACAATGTACATATATAATTTTTATGATCATATATCTGCATAATTATAATTTGTGCAATAATATAAATTGTATAAGGTATATACAGATACAGATATATATTAGCAGATGGAGATGGGGAGAGAGGGAGAGAAAAAGCTAGAAAGGCAGACAGAGAGATAAAAGTCAGAGTAACTCCCTTTGAGGTCTACTTAGTGAGTCACTCCTCCTTAGTGGCCAGTCTTCTTTATTGCAACTTACTAACCTTCACCTGTCAAAGGGAGACCAAGGAAACACACAGGGTTTGTTATATTATACCAAAGAAATTAATGCTTTAGTACTGATACTTATGCTTAAGTAAAAATGTCTAGGGCTCAAACTCAGCATTCCATAGGGCATGCTCTCCCAGAGCAAATAAAGGACCCTAATATTTGTCTTTCCTTACATTAGTGAATGAACCTCTTCAGAGGTGATAAGTTCCCTCTCATTGGACATCTATACACAAAGTTTAAATTCTCACTTTGAGGGTATGTTAAAAAGGAGATTTTTTTCCCCATGTATAAATTGGACAAGGTTGCTTCTGAGGTCTAAAATTCTCAAGTATTTCAGTAAATCACTGAATTTAGTGGGAAGGCTTGATGTTCAGTTTGGGCAGGGGAAAAATGAAAAGTATTAGCTCAAACATGTAGGCTGGTATCTCTTAGAATGAAAAGTAGGAATCCAAGTGAAATCAGAGAAACCAGTCACAGAAAATAAAACTAAACCTCTTCACAGAAGTGTTGTTTCACTAGGATGTGATACTGGTCTTTTTAGAGAAAGCATATTATAGTTGCTAGACAACCAGTCTCTAAGTCAAGAAGACCTGGATTCAAGTTGATGAGGTTTTAGGGGGCTTCAGGGACCCTCAAGGATCGAGATGCAGACCAGGGTCTTCTTGGACTGGGACAAAACTGCCAGGGATAGTGTTTTGATGCTAGGAAGAAATGTGATCTTGGAATTGGGGTCCAAGCACAGGCACCCAAACACTCCATCAAAGTCATGCCTTTAATTGACATGCTGGCTCTGAGATCTGGCTATTTCAACTAACATTTCATTATCCTATGGCAATTTTTGAAGATCATATAATAAATTATATCTCCATCAATAAAGAGAGCTTTTTCCTTGGAAGTACTCTATATTGGTCAAATTAGATCAAATTTCCTCTTTGCACATATACACATACGCAAAAACATGCACAGATTTGAGATGATAGTCATGTATGTAATGATTCAGTGTCGTCTATGTATTTAATATTTGTTTTTGTTGGTAAGTGATAAGTTTATTAATAGGAAAAATAACTAAATTGATGTAAAAAAATCCCCTTTCATCATTGTGTGGTATTATTATTTGATCCAAGAAAAATACTGGCATCTATATTAAACAATCTACTCTTGGTAGTAACAAGAACCACAAGGAAGAGTTGGAATATAAAGGTGATGTTTAAAAAAGACAGTTAAGAGTCCCCCGAAAACAAAGTTCTTATTTTATACTTCATTTTTAGAATTCCCATTGCTCTTTAATTTATCAAATCCTTAACATGTTGATTTTCAAATCACTGAGACTTTGCTTTGTTTGATTTATGGAGAATAGAGACTGGATCAAATTTTTGACTAATTAAAGTTGCCAAGCTGTCCAAGGTCCCAAAGGCAGAAGTAATTGGTATACTTCTCTAAGTCTAGCAAATATACCTCTGGGAAATAAACATTTCTCCTTTTCAAGATAAAAGGATTGGTTGTTATATAATTTCTTTAGCGGATAAAAATAGGATTAAAGATCCAAAACTATAAAATTTCTCATGATTCATATTCACTTATGGATTAGGTGGGGCCATCAATACAAATTCTTTAACCACAGACACCATCAGGTTAAATTCTCTGTATGACAAAAAATATTTCCAGGTTAGTGGGGACCCTTAATAGAGTACCAACAAGACCTTAAAATTATAGTCTAACAAAGAATCTTTTGAGTGTTTGAGAAGATCTTAAATAATTCAAAAGGAAAAAGTACAAAAAATAAAACTAATAACAAAATATTTAAATTAATTTTGAACATGAAGTGATATTTTTAGCTACTTTTCTTAGAGTTCAAGAGCATGGACACTGCATTCATGCTATTCAGATAACAAAACCAGCAGGTATAACCAGAAGTGACTGTGATTGTATATTGTTTTCTGAAATCATTATGCCTTTAGAGCTGTATGTTTGTTAGTGCAGACACACCAAAAATCCTCTGGAATCAATAGTCCTGAGCAAGCATTTGTCAAAACATGGATAGCATAGCTTTAGGGCAATAGGCTTTCTCAAAGAAAAGGCATTCATCTAGAAAAAAAAAAGATTCAAACAGAAGGCTGGGGAGTCATTTAGCAACATGAAAACATTATGCAATGTCTTTGAAAAATGGTTATAGTCTACTTCTACTGTTATTAACTTAGAAGAGAAAAGAAGTATAAAATAAACTCATTATAAAAATAAAGGATGTTCTCAGTTGCCTAAAAGAAATATCTCCTCATTGCCAGATATTTAAAGCTTCAGACTTTTTTCTTATTGTCCTCCTTGGTACCTGTGGCACTCTGGCTAATATCCCAGAAAGCTAAGTTGGAGTGTCAAAGATGGTTAGAGCACAATGAGTAGCCCTTTAACTAAGATGTTTTGCTTAATAGAAGGCTTCTAAAAATCTCAGGTTCATAACTGCTCAGTAATTTCTAAAGCATCAGAAGTGAAATAATCTTTACAACAATTTCTCCAATAAAGGTCTGATAGATAAGATATATATGGAGTTGATTCAAATGTATAGTAATGATAGTCATTCCCCCCAAATTAAATTGTCAAAGGATATAATTAGGCAATTCTCAAAAGAAGAAATATAATTAGTGAGCAGTTATATAAAAATGTTCCAAAATTAATAATTGTAAAAATGCACATTAAAGTAACTGAGGTTTCACCTCACCACTAGCAGATTAGCTAAAAATGATTTTTTAAAAAGGAAATAGATAATTGTTGGAGGGATTAGGAATACAGATACACATGCTCTGGTAGAGCTTGGATTGGTTCAGTCCTTCTGGAAAGTAATTGGAAACTATTCCCCTGGAATCACTAAATTGATCATATATGTTGACTTAGTAATACATTTATTAGCCTTTTCCCCTAAAGAATCAAAGATAGAGGAAACAAAATCCACATGTACAAAAATATTTATAGCAATTCTTTTCATAGTAGGAAAGAACTGGAAACAAAGGAGTGCCACTCAATTCTACACTACATTGATTGGTGACATTTCATCTTGCCTAGTGCTGTTTTCAGGTCCTATAGGCTCCTTTCCAGTCATCTTCATGCCATAACACAGTAATCATACTTGCCTATCTTCTCAGTTTCAAATTCTGTCCATATACATTATCTTCCTTATAAGAATATAAGCTCTTTGAAGGTAAGGAAAATCAATAACCATTCATTAATAGCTTCCTATGTGCCAAGCACTATGTTAAACTCTGGGGATTAGGAATGTAGAGAAAGTGTTTCTTTAAAAAATGGGATTTTAGTTGGGATTTAAAGGAAGCCAGTAGGGTATAGTTGAAAATAGAAAGCATTCTAGGCCTGGAACACTGCCAGAGAAAATGCCCAGAACCAAGAGATGAATATCTTCTGTGTGGAACAGTCAGGAATTGATAAAAGGGAAGCACTTAGTAAATGTGTTTTATTCTTTTATTCTGTAATGTTATAATGATCCTCTGAAGGACAGTAATTCAGGAATTATGAAATAGATGATTAGAAAGGGAGAGAGCCATACATGTTAGTTGCCAAATGTTGGGAAAGGTACAAATTTAGGAATTCATAAGGATTAGTCACAGATTGTAGGGCAAACAGATGAGTTATCTGGATAGAAAAGAGGTCTGAAATACAAACTAACAGTTATGATGGAGCAAGGAGGAACCAATAGAGTACTATGATGTGATCATTATTATATATCAGATACTGTCTTAAACAGAATATTCTCAACTACCAAAAGAAGGTAGGGTAAGTAAGAGGTGCAATGGATATATTGCAGGGCTTCGAGTCAAAAAGACTCATCTCCATCAGTTCAAATCTGGTCTCGAATGCTTATTAGCTGTGTGACCCTGGTTATATCACTTAACCCTCAACTGTGAAAAAGACCTTGCTCTCTCAGAGATGTTTAGTAAATCAAGTGAGATATTTATAAAAGGCATTTATCACATAGTAGGGGTTACATAAATGCTTATTATCTTCCTTTTCAGTCTCTCCAGTAGTAGAGATTACCATAATAATGTGTTTCACCATGCCCAGTTTATAAAGACAATCACAAATCTAAATAGTTAATTTTCTGAATTCAATTACAAAAATTAAATCACACAAAGATTTATGAATTTCACTTAGACACCTGGCCTATTTAAGAATGCTTTCTGCATCCCAGCAGGTCGCTGATTTATTTTTTAACAAATTAAACTCTAGTAATGGTAAACAATTTTTTGGGTGACTGCTTCCCTGTTACATTCTCCTTGATGTGTTTAAGAGATAAAAGGCATTTAATTAATTGGCTAATTACTGAATTAATTCCCCATGGAAATGGTTCTACAATTTTCTTTTAATTTGACATGGGTTCATATAATTTTCTTTATAAAAAAAGGCACTTTAGTAATAATCTGCTTTATTAATTCAACTCTAATTTTTCTTGTTCTTGATTTTAATGATAAATAGGGAGCAGATTTTTTTTTCTATACTCTAACTTTCTGCTCTTCTGACCATGCCTTTTATTTCAGTGCTCCTCTTAGGTGCTATCAAGTAGAAGATGTGCCTCAGTGTGGTAAAGCTTGAAAACCCCTTCTCAAAATAATGTTTTTAAATGCATAAAATAAAAAAAATAGAAAGGAATACAAAGAAAACCAAATATGTTGAAAAACAATGATCAAAACATAAAAAAA
>JAQQSW010009834.1:0-13135 GCA_028646575.1 Pseudocheirus occidentalis
GTGTGTATATATATGTATATATACATATATATATATATAATTATTATTATTGTTTACATGCAACTGGGAAATAAGATAAACAGGCACTGGGGAGGGAGATCCATCTTGCCCTACTGGAAAGTCAGAGGGGTGATGGGGGAGGATATAGGAGAGAGCAGCTTGGGGGAGGGGTATACAGTGGGACCACTGTTTTGGGGTGGTGGGTAGGGAAAGATGGGGAGAAAATTTGTAACTCAAAATCTTGTGGAAATGGATGACGTAAACTAAATTTTTTTTAAAAAAAAAGGAAAGTAAAATGGTTAAAGTAAAGTGGTTCAGATTATCTATGGAGGGAATCTGAAAAGTAAAGTCTCTTCAATTAAGAAGGATGTAGCCTTGAGAGGAAATATCAATGTTTCTAAAAACCATAAAGGACTATACAGAACAAAAACTGGCATTTACCAAATCTTGAAAAGGATAAAACTGGAATCACCTCCTGAAATGTAAGAGAGGTAATATCAGAACCAAAAAAGAAATTGATCTTTTATATGTATGTATATATATATATATATATATATATATATATATATATATATATTTAATCTTTTGGAACAGAAAGTTCATGATGTTGAAATTCCTTCCACAAATATAGATTGTCAATTCATCAGTAACATAGGTTGTAGAAAGCTGCCTGGGGGACTGAAAGATTAAATAACTTGTCCATGGTTATTCATGAGAAGCAGGACCTGAACTTTTAGCCTTTCTGACTCAGAATATATACTACATATAGCTGAGAAGAGCTTTGTACAGGAAAATTTTTGAATGTTTAAAGTGCATCCTAACTTTTTCTGATTGAAAATAATTTTAAAATGTACAAACCATTAGCTCCGAAGGTATACAATAGCAGAGAGCAGGCCAAATTTGGCCTACATGTCATTGTTTGCTGACCCTTGCTCTACAACACTAATAGTAAGAAAAATGCGAACCAAAACAATCCTGAGCTTTCACCTCGCACTTAGCAGACTGGCAAATATGTCCAAAAAAATTGGGAATAGTCAACATTGGTAGGGTTTTGGAGAGATGTACATATTGATGCGATGTCTTTGGTACTGTATGATTTGGTCCAATCATTATGGAAAGCAATTTGGAATTATGTGAACAGAATGATTAAAATGCCCAAAATCTTTGATCCTGAAGTTTCACTGCAAGGCAAATATGCATAGGAATTCAATAACAAAAAGAAGAATATCATACACACACACACACATATTTAAATACTTAATAGCAACACTTTGGGTTGTAAAAGAGAAGTGGAAACAAAGTAGATATACATTGAATAGGGAATGACTAAATGAATTGTGGCTGACTGAATGCAATGGAGTACTACTGAAATGGGCCACTAGATGGCACGGTTGCTTGAGTGCCAGGCCTGGAGCCAGGAAGATTCACCTTTCTGAGTTCAAATCCAGTCTCAGGTATTCCTGTGTGACTCTGGACAAGTCACTTAATCCTGTTTGTCTCAGCTTCCTCATCTGTAAAATGAGCTGGAAAAGGAGATGCCAAACTACTCCAGTATCTTTGCCAATAAAACCCTAAATAGGGTCACAAAAAGTCAGACATGACTGAGCAACAACAATAAAATTTAAGAAATAATGAGTATAATGAATATAGAAAAGCATGGAAAGATTTATAAGAACTGGCAAAAAGTAAAATAAATAAAACTAGCAAAAGAAGATACAATGACCACTACAAAATAAATGCAAAGAAAAACAACAAAACAATCTAAATTTAAGGTGGCAAAAATATAACTAAGATTGATCCCAAAGACAAATAAGAAGAAATTCCCCCCCACACACTTTTTTGCAAAGGTAGGGGCTACAGGTGCAGAACCCTGCATAAAATGAGGGGGGTTTTGATAGGTTAGTTTTGATTAACTTTTTTTCTTCCTCTTTTTTGACTTATTATAAGAGAAGGGGAGAGATATTGTAGGAAATACAGTGTTATAAAAACAAAAAAATATTGTATTTTATATTAAGTTATTTGTTTAAATGCACTTTATTAATAAGATGATCATGTATATGAATTATAGCACACGTGTAATTTTTAAATTAACTTTTAAGAGCCTTAAATATTTAAAAATACCAAGAAAAATGAATAAACAAAGATAAATTTTATTACAATAAGTTAAACTGTTCATATTAAAAACTTTGATAATGTTTTTATAATTAGTGAGATTCAGGAGAACCTATAGAAGAGTTAATAATTCATATTAAAAATAAAAGTGTGAAGTAACCCAATTTACAATATCAGTAGATGTTAATGATTTCATTGAAAGAACCAAGGTTCAAAAAGGAAAAATGTATATACCCCATCTAGATTTTTAATACTACTTACTGATGGTGACAACTTTCTATCATGCTGAAACTGCACACTAATCTTCTCATTAGCAACTAATCTCAGTTCTCTTGCCAAACCAATTACAGGAAAACTTCCAGGCTCCAAGCACACTTACTTGGACCTCACTCAGTCTTACGACTGCAGTAATTAATAAACATTTGTATATGAAGCCCAAATAGTTTTGTTAACTGATGAAAGAAAAAAGACTGAAAAGTTACTTAGTAGTAATAAAGCATTATTCTCAAAAAAAAATTAAAGACAAGCCGACATTAATCATGTCAATTCAGAGGTTAATCTGGGGATAAACTTAAAAGAGGGGGAATAGTAAACTGAATTAATAAGCACTGATTGGAAAACAAGAAGCACAGAGTCAGCTCCTTAAACATATGAAACAGCTTCTAGGATCTTTGACTTTGTGAGTACATGGCATAGAAAGAGAAGAGGTAATAATAAAGATTTGCATTTATATGGTATTTCCTTCAAAGTGGCATAAAATGGAGGGACATAGAGACTAAGTAATTTACTCCAGACCTCATAAAAAAATCAACAATTCTTTAAAAAAAAAAAAAACAATCTCGCTATGGTCTCTTGATTTCCCCAGTCGGTTTCTTCTGGGATCTGAAAAAGATTTATTTTTGGCATCAGAGTGAGTTGCATAGACCCACTTCCCACCTTTTATTTTAGTACCTAAGTTCCTTCATATCCCAAATGCTCAGATCTCCCTTAAAAATATTTTAGTCCCCAAGAACATCTCCCCTACAAAATTCTACTCTTAATTGAGAGACTGAAATCAGATTCTTCAAACCCAACATATTCTATTTTGTAAATCAACAATTCATCAGATGCTTTGAGATCTGACAATTTTAAAAGCTGAAAATTACTAGTAATTCAAAAATTAAGTTCAGTCTGATTAGATACAGATTTTAAATTGCTTTACTAGAACAGAACCCTATAATGAGATCTTTAAATAGTCTTATCAGGAAGCAGTAAGAAGAGGATAGTAGGCTGAATCTGCTTTAGATATATCTGCTTAGCTTACCACAACAATTCAAATAAAAAGGTCTTTAATAATCTATTTGTCTGTTAAAATAAGCATTGGAATTTTGGAAACTGATGAAAACCTTGTTTTAGTGTTCTATACACGAAACTTAACTTCCTCTGACCCCTGGCACCAACAAGACAGTAGAAAAAATAGTTGTCAGTCAGCTTTTCTCAAATATTACTAGATGACTTAAATCTCCCCATCCCAAACACCTTCTAAAAACTAGAAAGTTGATGCTGACCATCGGTGGTATGGAAAATATTTCTTGTCAGGACATGATTTTTTATAAATCCCTCCGACCTTGATTATTGTTATATCTTAAATGAACCAAATTATTATTGTTTTAAGTGGTCCACATGGCTATTTTCCTATGTCTTAATTCAGAGAAAGAAACCTCACCTGACCTGAAATCTTGGGAAGCATTTTCATTTTTGTCGGAAAAATGCCTGACAGCATCTTTTAATTTGCTTTTAGATAAAGCTCTCTGAAGATCAAAGAAGTCTCATTCAGACAGACAGATGTGTTTTCCTGCCAGTGGCTAGGAGAAAGAACAGCCTTCAAGCACACTACTCAGTGAATCCTTAAGTAATCAAGCAGCAAAATGGGGAATGCAAAATCTCCAAAAAGGTCAACGATAAGAAAAAGCCATGCATTTACTAAAAAACTTTCTTTGGAAAACTAACCTAGAAATAACCCCTGACTAAACAATTAAATAAGGCTATCAATCTCTTAAAAATACAATAATGCTTAGAGAAAGAACAGAGTTTACATACATATATGAATACATACATATACTCATATGGTATGTACTTTGAGATATTTTTCTGCCTTTAAAAATTCTGATGAAAGAACATAATTAACACAAAAGTCAAAATTAAAATTCAGCTCGTGCGTAATCTAATGGCCATTAAATTAATCTTTGTTTAAGCTTGACAAAAATGAGTAATCAAGAGAGAGTAATTCATAACCCAATATGATTAGAGACAAATGCAAATTTTGTAATCAATCTAGTCCAAGAGCATATTCGTTAACTCTATATTTTACCACACACAACTAAGAATTTTGTATATAGCTGAGCGACAGTGAAAGTGTCACAGCATACATAGCATATGGATTATGAAGAATGAAAAGTGTTGATTATATTCATGGAGTTCCTCACAGCCTCGGCAAATGATTCTTTTGTATCTCATTTTTTTCTATCCATAAAATTTAGATAATATTTAACATAACAACTTGTTTCTTAGAAACGTTATAAATATTTACAGTGTTCAGTCAAATAATTACATGGGAACATCACAGTGATGATGATGATGATGATGATGATGATGATGATGATTATGAAGAAGAAGAAGTCAGACAATTAGAAAGCTACAAATTTGAAAACTACAAGAGGTAGGTGTCTGACATGCTTATGATAATGATGATGATGATGATGATGATGATGATAATGATTATGAAGAAGAAGAAGAAGAAGTTTTAGTCAGACAATTAGAAAGCTACAAATTTGAAAACTACTACTAGAGGTAGGTGTCTGACATGCTTATGATGATGATGATGATGATGATTATGAAGAAGAAGAAGAAGTTTTAGTCAATTAGAAAGCTACAAATTTGAAAACTACTACTAGAGGTAGGTGTCTGACATGCTTATAGCATGTGTTTAGATTTCCCAAAGCACCATTCCAGTTCATAGGCTATTAGAACCACTGGCATCAGTGGGAAAGGAACTAAAAAAGCACTGTCCCAAGAAAAAAATCCCATCCATAAAATTAAACTAAGATTACCTTTCGCCTTCCACAGGTTTTATTGTATAAATAGATATCACCTGATAAAGAAATAGATCGCAACAATATGTCATATTAAAGAGTCGTCAGATCTGTTATGAAATGTTTAGATAAATTACTTTTTAAGGTGCCTTGTTGTTGATGGTAAAAATAATAATAATAATAATACTCAGAATTAAAAAGTCCTTTCTTTAAAAGTTTTCAAAGCACTATAGATGTACTCTTATTAACCCTCACAACAACCTTGTGAAGTAGGTGCTAGTATGCAGCAGCAACCACACCGGCATACCCAGGACGGCCGCTAGCACAGGTTCTTGGATCTGCTTTACTAGGAAAGCTAGCTGTTTAAGGGATCAACAATCTCTTTTAATTACTTTCACTAGTTCAGGGGAAAAGTCAACACCCTGAACTTCAGAGAAAATACAAGCAGAGAAAAGAAAACCAACAGACAGGGCTCTGACTGCCTGAATAAAGTATACATTTTACATAAACCCCTGGATGAAGAGAGCCTTTACATCTGAGTGGATGGGAAGCTCTGAACTTACGGCCACTTAGAATCTCGACCGGGGAATCACAAGAACCTTCTCATAAGCGATCCCCCAAAGCAAAATACCAACTCACACTGTGTGTACACGTACACACACACACACACACACACTTCTCAGAGCCAGAAGACATCACAATCCTGGTGACTCAGTGCCTAATTAGAAATTAGCAAAAGGTATGAAAGCCTTCTTACAAGCAAGCCTCCCTTGAGCAAGTTTCCCTTAATGGGCTCCACCTGAGGCCTACAATGGGTAGGAAAGATCTTAAATCTCATTATTAACATTACATAGTATTATCCCCATTTTTATAGATGAGGAAACTGAGGCTGAGAAAAGTTGAGTGACTTGTTCAAGGACACACATCTAGTAAGTGTCTGAAGTAGGATCTGAACTCACATCTTCCTGACTCCAAGTCCAATTCTCTCTATCCACTATGCCAGCCAGATGCCTACTGAAAATAGGTATAGTCTATCTGTGTAGTACTGTAAAGACATCATGGATGCCTCAATTTCCTAATCTGTAAAATGAGCTGGAAAAGTAAATAGCAAACTGCTCCAATATCTGTTCCAATAAAACTTCAAATGGGGTCATGAAGAATTGTATACAACTGGAAAATGATTGGACAACAACAATAGCAAAAGAAACTGATTAAATACAGTATTATCTCAAGGTAGATAAACTCATTTCTGTTAAAGGTAGAAGGAAACACAGATTTCTGATTGGTCTCTCAAAACTTGCCAAATTGTTAAAATGTTAAAATACCTAGAGCTTCAATTTGCAGAGAAGAAAACTGAGACCAACAGAGGGGAAGTAACTTGCCCCAGGTCACATAAACAATAAGGAAAATATGAATCCAGATACTTTGAATACAAATAGAAATCATTATCTCACCTAGGAAAGTACAAAGCTGCCCACAGTATGTGCTCATTAAATCCTTGCTTATTGATTGAAGAGAAAAAAGTAAATATCAATGGATTCAAAAAATAAGCAATATAAACACTTAAATAAAATTACCATAAAAGAGAAAAATTCTGATTTTCTATCTCCCACACATCATTTTATGATTTTAAGTGCTTCTTCATTAATGACAATCCAGACTAAATGCCTGTTAGTATTTCTGGGTAGGATTTCTAAATGAAGTAAGGATTTTATAAAATGTGATTAGTCACATCAAGTCAAAAGCCATAAACAGTTCCCAAAATTCTTTTAATTTCTTTCAAGCCCATTTAGTTTTTAAAGTGAAAATGTAAGGATAGTAGGGTGACTTCAGTTCTATTTAAATCAAGTTGTTTGTCAATGATACAATTATTTCAAAAATTCATTAAACTTTATAAAGCCTACTAAGATTAGTCAACTCATAAAATGTCAACTAATCTGCTTGGACACTTTCTACAAATGTTATTCCATGACTTAGCCACAACTGTAGTGTATGATAATGGCAACAAGACAGGCCCTGCCACATCACAGAATGTCCAAATTACAAGGGACCTCCCAGGTCATCTAATGTGATCCCTTCCTGAATGAGAACATTTGGAACAACATCCCCAAGGAGTGATTGTTCAGCTTCCATTTGAAGACCTCTATTTTGGGACATATCACTAATGAAGCACCATATTCTTCTGATCAGCTGTAATTGTTGTTCATTCATTGAACAGTTATAAAGTGACTATTTTATCTCTAGCACTGCTGTAGGTACTAGGGGTGATAACAAGTTCAGATAGAATCTAGTCCCTGCACTCATAGAGCTTTCAGAAAGTTTGTTATTATACCTTTTTAATAGAAAGACATAACACATATTATTATATAAGTTCATCAGAGCAATCCTATATGAGGTCCATGGGGAAGGGCATTATCAGTAGGAAATTAAGAAGAGAGCTTGATGGAAGAAGCAACACTTGCACTGTGCTTTAAAGGTTATATATGGAAAAGAAGAAGAAAGGAAGGAGGAAGAGCAGAAGGAGCAGGAGGAGCAGGAGAAGGAACAGAAGGAGAAGGAGAAGGATGAGGAGAAGGAGGAGAAGGAGAAGGAGGAGAAGGAGGAGGAGGAGGAGAAGAAGAAGAAGAAGAAGAAGAAGGAAGAAGGAAGAAGAAAAAGAAGGAAGAACAAGAAAGAAGAAGAAGAAGAAGAAGAAGAAGAAAAAGAAGAAAAAGAAGAAGAAGAAGAAGAAAAAGAAGAAGAAGAAGAAAGGACATTCCAGACATTGGGAATACTGTAAGAAAACATATAATAGGGAAGCATAGGATATGGCAAATGGGGAAGAGAATAAAGATATAATTGAGCAAAGAATAAAATACATGGAATAAAATAATAAAAGATAAGGAAGGGAAAAGCAGACACAAGATTTTGCCTACCTTATGTTTTTTAATAACTTCTCAGATCCATTTCCTTTAAAAAAATGTTAGGTTCAAATGACAATCACAATGTATCCAATAAATGCCTTCATGGTGTTAAAGGGGTCCCAAGAGGCATTTCACCAAAGGCAAGAATTTTTCTGAAGAGAGCCCTGAGTGTTTTGGTTACTATTAGGCTTTAGACATTCCATATGACAGGGCTTTTAAATTTCTCGGTGTTCAACAGTATGACCCCAGAGTTAGATACACTAGGTCTCTCACCTTTCTCTTTCAATAGCCTTTCATCCTCCCTACAATGCTGTAAATTCTTATCTGATTTTCTTTGAGCATTACTGCAGAAAATAAAGCTTGTACTTTTTGACTTACCCTTTTATAAAAGTATCATTGGAATTCTATTAGCATTAGCTACATTACCCATAACAAAATAAATGGAATCTTTACTATTTCTGCCCATAATTTTAAACAGCAATTTCAATTTGTACTACTTGATATGCTTTGCTGTACTTTCATTATGAGTCATAATAACATATAATTGGCTATATATACTTTAAAGAATACTTTTTAATTCTTTAAACCAAAATTAATATTAAATAAGATTCTAACAAATTTATCACAAATATTAAGTCTTTCTGTACCCCCATGCCACCCTATATGTATTTCTATATTAGCTTCTATGTTGATATTGAACCCAATGTGAATCAGTTTGGCAAATAACAAGGAATTCTATCATATGATTTGCAGAAGTCCAGAAGGTTACAAATTAACTTACCACAGCTATTGTTTACAAACAGAAAAATGAAAATTCTTTACAAAATACTCTTCTATTTCTCTCAAGCCTCTGAGAGTTTACTCTTCAGTGAAGAAGAGTATGTATTGAAACATTTTATATTAAAACATAAACCATCCTTGAAGTAACCAATAATTATCTAATGGATAAGAGGAAGAGAATTCTTTTTCATTTTTTGGAGGGCAACTGGGATTAAGTGACTTGCCCAAGTCACAAAACCAAGTCACAAAGCTCGTTTTGTGTTAAGTGTCTGAGGCTGGATTTGAACTCAGGCCATCCCGACTCTAGGGCTGGCGTTCTATTCACTGCACCACCTAACCACTCTGAGGAAGAGAATTATCATAGCAATTGCAAAGGCACATATCCTCACCCCATGATGGCATTAACCATGCCCAGGCAATAGCATTAGCATACATAGAAATCTCATAAATCATAATAACATGGACAATCTAAAAAAAATCCCTACCAATCATCAAGACTTCCTACCAGCGTGATTGGCTTATGATGCCATAAAATAAAAGAGCAACTATTAAACTCCTCTTCTTTGTGTACCCAAACTCCCTGCTTCATGATAAGGTTTCTGATTTCTGAGCTATGAGTATACACTTTACAACTGAGTATACTTCTTGGCCCTTCAATTATTTGTGGCAATTTTTCATTGTTCATAATTAGCGGTAGTAGCTGCTCAATAAATGCCTATTGAATTGAATCATCAGGTATAGGCCTTGACAGACTTATTTAAATCTAAAGAAAGTGTCAATTACTGAAAGCATCAGCTATATAACATAAAGAGATCTAATTAAGACAGTAAATGTATATTTACATTCAGAACTTTAATCTGAGGAATTATACTTTAATTCTTCAGCCACTGAAATATCAACATGCAGAAAGACTCACTGGATTTTCAAAAATAATTTTCCTTGTAGATCCTTTTGGCCGCAGTGTTGTTCATTTTGGGTTTTTTTAAAGCTTATAACAGAAGAAAACATTGACAAGGAGTCAATCAAGGATTTTTGTATATGCACATCAAAGTAGAAGGGGTATATTTGCTAAATATATGTAATATATGCATAAATATATACATATATTTATATTACATATAAAATATAAAGCATATGTTTATCATCTTACACATATAACTACATGTGGGGATATATCATATATCTACATAATCTTCATAGAATAATCATGAGATAAAGCAGTCTTATTTTATTTTAGCAAACACAAGCTTTAAGAGAGCTTTTCTCAAATACACATCAATAACTGGTATAATCAAACAATCCAGTTTCCTATCTCCAATACTCTACTTTAACAAAAAAACAACTTTTCTCTAAAAAGTGCCTTCCATGGTCAAAATGCATATTTATGGGTTTCAACCAGTGAAACATTTACAAGCTAATTAAGCCTGAGTAAATAAGCTCACACACCCCCCAAAAATAAAAGAACAAAAAATGCATTTTTCTTATGCTTACAATAAAGCTACTGACTCCAGCACAGACTGTAAGTTACAAATAAGAGGTGCATGTCATCTGGCAAAACAGAAGCTCTGTGGGTATTGTACATCTGGGTCAGAGGAAATTCACCATGGACTTATCAATATCTTTGCTGGACTGAAAGAAAAATTAATTGTTTATTCATTGAATTTGACTATCTGATGATATTATTTTGTCAGATTTATGAAGCATTTTAGAATACATAAAACTCCTTCCTCACAATACCCTTAAATAGTAATAGTGCAATTATTATCCTCTTTTATAGTTAAGAACACTAGGCCTCACAAAGGTAAATCCTTTAAGGTCACACAGACAAGTGGTGGAGTTAGATTAAATCAAAGTCTTCTGGCTATAAATTCAATGGGCCTTCCCCCCACTCTTTACTGCCTCTCCTAGCAGAGACAAAGGAAAAGAAGGTAAGAAGTGGGAACAAGATTAGAGGCAAAAGAAGAATTGAGAAGGGATAAATAAAGACAGAGACAGAAGTATACAGGGACATGCCACTCCTTGCCCACAGTATGCTAAACAAAAGCAAAGAAAGACTTAAGAGAATTTGTGGCATAACCCCAAAGATGTCCTTTACCTGTCTAGGATTCACCAACATGTCAATTTTACTGAGCTCAAAAATAAATCTATTTCACAAATACCAACTGAAAAGGCATGACTAGGTTATATACCATGTGAGAAGTTATCTGGGGATTTGGGAATAGCTTAAACACAATACGAGTCAACCATGTTATGAGGTGGTAGCCAGAAATGATAATGCAAGATAGACCTTCATGAAGAAAGACAATGCATCCGAATGAAAAGGGCTCAGGTCCTGGAGTCAGAGAATCTGCATACACATCCTGCTGATAACCTTTACTTCTTTTTAATTATAAATAATATTTTTCCCAATTATATGTAAAGATAATTTTTAGCTTTCTTTTTTTTTAATTGTTAGTTCCAAATTATCTCCTTTCCTTCCCATTCTCCCCTCACTGAGACCACAAGGAATTTGATATAGGTTATACATATGCAGTCATGCAAAATGTACTTCCATATTAGACATGTTGTGAAAGAAGACACAAACACACACACATACCTACACACAATAAAGCGAAAAATAGTATGCTCGAATCTGTGTTGAGATTGCCTATGATCTGTCATACATGAGTGATTGTGGACACAATCTTCTTGAACTTCAGTTTCCATAACTGTAAAAGATGGTGGTGGATTAAATAGTCTCTGAAGACCTTTCCAGCAATAACCCTATAATCCCAACATCCAATGACTAGGTAGATAATAACCTCAGGACCACTACTCTCTCTTAGTCATACCACATTTGATGAATTGTGCTCAGTTCTGAAAGCCACATTTTAGGCAGAACATTAATAAGCTGGACAGTCTCCAGAGGAGAGCAGTCAGAACGGTGATATGGCTGGTATTCATGCCATGAGGCTCTGGAGAAAAGAAGACAGAGTGGGAGGTGATAACTGTCTTCAGTATCTTTAGTGCTGTCACAGAAAAGAAGGACTAAACTTACTTTGCTCAGTCCCACAGGGCAGAACCAGAAACAATGGATAATCTACAAAGAGGCAAATTCAGACATAAGAGCAAGAAAAACTTCCCAACAATTAAGGCTATCCAAAGGAGAAAGAAGTACCTTATGAAAGAGTATGTTCCTCCTTATTACAGTTCTGCAAGCAAAGGATGAAGTTGTCAGGTACAATATGTGGGTACTCTTGTTTATGTAGGGGTTAGATTAGAGAGTCTCTCTGAGGTCCATTTGTGCTCTGGAATTATTTGATTCTACTAGCATTTTTACTTTACTTATGCCTTTTTCACTAACTCTATTCTTAACCCTTGCCTTTATGCCCAGTGGATAAAGAGCTATGGGCACTAGTGCTGGAGGGAAGGTGAATGTTCCAGCTTGCCCCCAAGTTGGTGACCAGACATCACTCTCTTTACTCGCAAACTCATACGTCCCATGAACTTTTCAAATATGGTTCACGGCACCACTATTCTTCCAGGTTCCCAACCTCAGTATTTTCCTAAACTCCTTACTCTGTCTCCCTCCATAAATCCACTCATTTGCCAAATCTTGCTGTTACTACTTCCACATTTCTCAAATCTGTCCTCTCCTCTCCAACCACAAAGCCAACAATCTATTTAGACCTTCAGCTGGACTGCTACAATAGCCTCCCAATGCAGTTCCTTGCTTCAAGTCTGTTCCCACAGTAATTAATCCTCCACATAACTGTCAAACTGAATTTTTAAAAACATGTCTCACCATCTCAATCACCTACTTAGTAAACTCCAATGGCTATGCTATCAAATCTAGGATCATATATGAACTCTTCTGTTCAATATCCAAAGCTCTTCACAGCTTGGCTCCAAATTACCTTTCCACTCTTCTTACCGATTGCTCCCCTTTAGGTTTTCTTTTTTTTAATTAGCTTTAGTTTATTTTTAGTTTACATCATTCATTTCCACAAGATTGAGTCACAAATTTTCTCCCCGTTTTTCCCCTACCCATCCCCCAAAACAACGATCCCACTGTATACCCTCTCCCCCAATCTTCTCTCTCTGATATCCTCCCCCATCACCCCTTTGACTTTCTGGTAGAGCAAGATGGATCTCTCTATCCCAGTGCCTGTATACCTCATTTTCCAGTTGCATGTAAATAATAATAATTATATCTATCTATCTATTTATCTATTTTTAATATATGATTTTAGAACTTTAAATTCTAGATTCTTTCCCTTCCTCCCTTGT
>JAQQSW010009835.1:0-13134 GCA_028646575.1 Pseudocheirus occidentalis
AAAAACAACAATTGTAACTTATGAAACTTTTCTTAGTATGAGGATAGGTGAAGGGAATATAAAAGTGTGTGTGTATGTGTATATATGCATCTATATGTACACACACACACACATATATATATACATATATGTGTCTATATAGAAAGGTATATATGCATACAAATACATATCTGAGTGTATGTATATATGTACATAGAAAGAGGGCACAAGATCATTTGAATAGGAAGGGATACTATTTTGAAATATGTAATTGAGAGGTGGGTCAGGAATAGAACAAGAGGAGACAGGGAGAGACAGAATGGGGTTAATCATCTCATTTAGAAGTGACAAGGGATAACTGTTACAATTTAGGGGAAGAGCGAAGGCAAAAAGGAATGGGTCAATCTTACTCTCATTGAATTTGGCTTAAGAAAGGAATAACATACACTCTAAATTGGGTATCTTGCCCTATAGGAGAGTAGGGAGGATGGGGATGAGATGGGGGATGATGGAGGGGAGGGCAAAGTCTGGGGGGAGGGTTTTTAGAAGCCCATTCTTCTGTAAAGTGACAGGGATAAAGCAGAGAATGTAACTAGGGGTGGGGTTGTGATAGGAAGGAAGGAAATATAGTCAGTCTTTCACAGTATGTCCATTGTGGAGATGTTCTGAGCAACTCCAGATATTGAATTTGCTTGGTTTTCCAGTGGGGGTGGGTGACAAAGGAGGAAGGGAAACAATCTAGAATTTAATGTTCTATTATCAAATGTTTAAAATACATATATATATATATATGTACACACATATATTTTATATATATTATTATTATTAATATCATTAATTACATGTAACTGGTAATTAAGATATACAGGCGCTTGTGTGGGTCCATCCATCATGCCCTACCAGAAAGTCTGAATGGTGATGGGGAGGACATAGGAGAGAACAGATTGGGGGAGGGGTTATGCAGTGGGATTGCTGTTTTGGAGTAGTGGCTAGGGTAAAGATGGGGAGAAAATTTGTAACTCATAATTTCATGGAAATGAATGATGCAAACTAAAAATAAACATTAATTAACAACAAATAAGAAAATTCAGATGAATAAGCAATCTGATATTAAAAGCAAAATGTATGGAGCTTGTCCACAAATAAACATAAATGGGGAGAATTCTCCAGGTACAAAATGATCAGGGTTCAGAATTCAATGGAAGGAAAAAAATAGAATAGACTCCAGGTAGGAAATGACCGTATTTTAATTGATTGCCATATTCTCTATGAAAGAATAATTCATTATTTTCACATCATTCAAATGAAGAGTGACAGTATTAGAAACAGAGTGGTCTATCAGTGGAATAGGTTAGGTACCTAAGACACATTAGTAAATCACTATGGTAATTTACTGCTTGATAAACTCCAAATGGGAAAATAGTATAGCAGTATCTTTACATAGACCAACATCTTACACTCTAGACCAAGAAAAGATCAAAATGGGTATGTGATTTAGACATTAAAAACTGGTACCATAACCAAATTTGTAGAGGAAGGATAGTTTACCTGTCAGTTCTATGGAGAAGGGAAGAAGTTTTGACCAAACAAGAGATAGGGATCATTATGAAATTCAAAATACATAATTTTGCTTACATTAAATTAAAAAGTTGTTGTACAAGCAAAGTCAATACAACCAACATTGGAAAGAAAGTAGAATGCTGGGAAACAATTTTTTACAACTGGTATTCCTGATAAAATCCCCACTTCTCAAATATAAAGGGAACTGTGTCAAATTGATAAGAAAAGTAGACATTTCCCAATTGATAAAGAGTAAAAGGATATGAACAGGCAGTTTTAAGATGATGAAATTAAAACTTTGTATGTTCATATGAATAAAAAATGTCCCAAATCACTACTGATTAGAAAAAAGCACATTAAAACAACTCTGGGGTATTACCTCACATCTCTGAGATTGGCTAGTGTGACAGAAAAGGAAAATGATAAATGTTGGAGAAAATGTAGGGAAATTGGAACACTAATGCATTGTTGGTGGAGTTGTAAACTGATCATACCATTCTGGAGAGAAATTTAAAACTATTCCCAAAGGAAAAGACTCCATACCCTTTGATGCAGGAATACTACTATTATGGATGTATCCAAAGAGATCATGAAAAAGGGAAAATAACTCATATATACAAAAATATTCAAAGCAGCTCTTTTGTGGAGGAAAAGAATTAGAAATTGAGGGGATGCCCATGAAATGGGAAATGCCTGAACAAGTTGTAGTATATGAATGTAATTGAATACTATTGTGCTGTAGGGAATGATGAATAGGTGAATTTCAGAAAACCATGAAAAGATTTCTGTGAACCAATGTGGAGCGAAGTGAACAGAAGCAGATCATTGTACATATGAACAGCAGTATTGTGTGATGATCAAGTATAATAGACTTAGCTCTTATTAGCAATGTAATGATCCAAGAAAATGTGAAAAGCCTCATAGTGGTATCCATGCTATTCATATCCAGAGAAAAAATCTTTTGGACTCTGATGAAGGTGGAAGCATACCATTTTCACCTTTTTGTCCTTTGATTTTTTTTCTTTCTTATGATTTCCTGCAGCCCCCTTTTTATTCTGATACTTCTTTAGCAATACAATTGATGTAGAAATATGTTAAGCATGATTGCATATTTATAACATATCAGATTGCTTACTATCTTAGTGTAATGGGAATCTGAAGATCTTCTCTGCCCCTAGACTCTTTGCTTAAGTGGCTTAAGTGGCTCTGATAATCTTCACTAATTTGAAAGTACACTCTGCCACCTAATAGGCTGAAGGGGGTCACGTGGAGCCTGTGGTGGAAGGCTTGTTTTTTGGGAATGCCCAAGCCTTGTTAGTTTGTAATTGGACAGTGGGTCAAGAGGGCTGTTACATTCTCTGGCCCAGAAGAAGCCTATATATATATATGCCCTGATGTGAAGCTTTGCTTTGGGGCTGACTTTGAGAATAGTTGTTTGATTTGGCCAGATGAGACTCTGGGAAGCCATTGAGTCCCCCGGCTTTGAAAAACTCAGATGTTGATGCTTCCCTCTCTAGTAACTTGAATAGGTATGGATGTGATGGTCAGATGGTTGGAAGCCCATCTGCTGATCAGTTTCTTGGTCTGCTTGTAACTTGTGCTTGTAACTTGTGTTTGCATTCTCTGAAGTTCAGGGTGCTGATTTTTCCCCCTGAACTAGGTAAATGATATGGGTTTGACTGATTAAAGTGAGACTGTTAACCCATTTTGAGTTGCTTTCCTTTAGAAAAGCAGATCTAAGAACCTGTGCTAGCAGCCACCCTAGTATGCTAGGATGCTTGGTGATACACTTCGGAAGTGGGGAGGAGAGAGAATGATGGAGAAAAATCTGGAACTCAATATGTTACAAAACTGAATGTTGAAAACTAGTTTTTTATTTGCAGATTCTATACTTGACTGCACACCACTATGGGGGTGGGCAGAGAATGGGAGGAGAAAACTTGAAACTCAAGGGACTCTGGAACTTAATCTTGTAAACTAAAAGTAAATAAACAAATCAATTTAATTTGAAAAAAAGAAAACTAATTTTATATGTAATTGAAAAAATGAAACTTTATTAAGTTAAAAAAGTTAAGAGAAGACTGCCAATGAAAAGTGTGATGCTGTTTAATTTTGAGTTAGGGAAAGCTACACTTTCTGAACAATCAGAATTACCATGCAAAGGGCAATGAAGAAGAACACTGAGGTATCAGGCATACTGCATCATATTGCCAACAAAGAATTATTCAGAAGAAACAAAGGGATATTATCAGAGAAGATAAGAACAAGAAGTGGGCTGCTCATATAGTGAGCTCAAGGATTATCAGATAGACAGCTCATGTATTTTATGAATTGTGAAGAGGCATAGGGAAGAACTATGTGACTAACCTGATAGAGGTCTAGCTATATTCCCCCATCTTCGCAACCTCTCAAACTTTTCCAGGATACTAATTATGCACTAGATAACTACTTTTTAAACTTAAAATAAGTTCTGGTATTTAGAACAATGCTGTCTAGGACTAAAAAACACATCAAAACACAAACAAGTTAAAACTTAATGAACCACCTGCAAAGAAAGTTAATTTTTAACCTTCAAAATTCTTGGTAATCAGTAATATACTTATTAAAGCAATTTATAACTTCAGCACAGTTGTAGGGTATAGAATCCATTTCCTGAAAAATGCTTCAAAATCAGTTGCATTCCTACATAGTAATTATATGCAAGAAACAATAATAGAAAGTAAAATACCATATCAGTTACCTACAAAACATACATCATATATTGGGATCACTCTACTGAAGCATACCAAAGACCTATAGAGATTCAAATGCAAAGCATTTCTTAAAGAAATAAAAAGTGGGGTGGCTAGGTGGCACAGTGAATAGAGCACTAGCCCTGGAGTCAGGAGGACCTGAGTTTAAATACAGCCTCAGACACAACACCAAAAACTAGCCTTGTGACCTTGGGCAAGTCACTTAAACCTAATTGCCCTCCAAAAAGAAAAAAAGGAAATAAAAAGCAACTTACATAGCTGGAGAAATATTTGGTGACCATACTTAAGTTGTCTCAATATAATAAAGGTGAAAACAGTATCAAAGGTAACTTCTATTTTTCATGTTATACCAACCAAGTTATCAAAGGGACACCTTATTGACCTTGATTAAAATATAATTCCTTTAGAAAAACAAAAGATCAAGAATAGCAAATAAAAAGACAAAAACGGTAAGGACAAAGGGATAGTAGCACTTCTAGATCTCAAACTACATTATAAAGTAGTAGTCATCAAAATTATCCAGTATTTAGTTAAAACATGGAAAGGTATTAAACTAGGAAAGAAGGGAACTTGCTCAATCGATGTTCAGTAAATTAGAAAATATAAATTATTTATGAAAGAACTTGAAAAAAACTGCTGGATAAACTACATGGTACATTGGCATGAATTGGGTAAAGATCAGCACCTTACATCATATTTCATAATGTATTCCAAATAGACAGCTGACCATAATATAAAATATCATGATAGGAAAAGAAAGCTAGAAAAGAAGTAGATTTATACTTCTCGTAGAAGTAGAAGATGTACTCCTAACCAAAGGATAGAGGTAGTAAAAAAAAAGACTCAATAGATAACTTATTACATGTAATCAGAATGCTTTTATATAGGCAAATTCAATTCACATTTCACATAGGATAAGAAAGAATATGATTGAATTGGGGAAAAAACTTTGTATGTCATATTGTTATTCAAGAATATGTGTATAAGTATACATATATACATATATACTTACACATAGACACACACTTGCATATGTGTCTGTATGTACACACATATATAATCTTGGAAAAATTGGAAAACTAATTAATTGTTGGTGGAGTTGCGAACTGATCCAACCCTTCTTGAGAGCAATTTAGGCTCTATGCCCCAAGAACTATAAGACTGTGCATACCCTTTGATCCAGCACTGCCTGTGGTAGGTCTCTCTCCAAAAGATATCACAAAAGAGGGGAAAGAACTGACATGTATAAGTACACATACATGCATACGCATACATGCATACATATGTGTGTGTATCCATGTGGTTGGTGTGTGTATATGTGAAAATATACACTTAATATGATGCATCCATAAATGTATAGTTACATGCATGTACATATACTCACTTGCATATACACAATATACATATAGCTATATATAAGACCAAATGTCATCTCCCAATATATAAGTGGTCAAAGCACGTGAACAAACTGCTCCCAGAAGAAGAGATATAATCTCTTAGCAATCATTTCAAAATGCTCTGAATTACTAGTAATAAAAGAAATATAAATCAAAATGACTTTTATATTTCATTGCACTCACTGTAATCTGATAATCCTTACAAAAAAGGCATTAGTTCGTTTTGGATATGTTGTGACAATACAGGCATATTGGTATCTCACAGTATCAATACAATTTTTTTTGGAAAGCAGTTAAGAATTATGAAATAAATTGACTAAAATGTTCATACTTTTTGACCCAGAGTTCACTTGGTAAGCTCATATATTTAACATGCCATTGATAAAATAAAAAAATTCCATATACAACAAAATATTTTTAACATCTCTTATAAGACAGTAAATCATTGAAAGCAAAGTAGATAACCATCACTTGGGAAATGACTAAGTAAATTATGGTTCATGAATATAATGATATATTACCATGCTAGAAAAAAATGATGAATGTGATGAATGCAGAGTACTGAAAATCTTCATGAATTGATAGGTCATGAAGAAAGCAGATCCAAGAAAAATAAATATACACAAAGACTAAAATGTAAATAGAAAGAAAAAGCTCACAGTAAATATTGGAACAATAAAAAGTCCATATTTCTAATCCATCCCTTTGCAAAGGTGGGAGTGTCGTAAGTATAAATCACTCTTGTATTTTCAGAATTTAGATGTGTTGATAAAGTATGCTGATTTTTCTTACTTTTATTCAGCATTCATATATTTATTTGTGAGACATTTATTTATTTATTGTTCTTGGAAAATGCTATTTGCTGTATAGTATTCTTTTTGTAAGAGGCAAAGTTAGGGATACTGAAGAAAACTCTGGTGATTTGACAAACAAAACATAATTTTGAAAGTTAATATTTAAGGGGAATAGAGAAGTTTTCAGTGAGTTAGGTAAACAATTCCATGGAATTTATGAACTAGGTTTATTCTGAGTATCAAGGCAAGATGTGACTTCAGTAGAGTTAGGTTATATCTACATTAATTAATTTACAGATTAATTCAGATTTTAAATCATTATGAGAAATGCCTTTTTCGTCATCATACTGTTTTCTCAAATTCTGCATTTTATTGTGTTGTTAGACCTAATTCTTCAAGAAAAGACATTTTAATTAACAGGTTCTTTTTTATTTTAGAGAGGTGAAGCAAAGAATATTGGGGTTAGGTGACTTGCCCAAGGTCACACAGCTAGTAGGTATCAAGTGTCAGAGTCCAAATTTGCACTCAGGTCCTCCTGACTGGAGGGCCAGTGCTCTATTCACTGCACTACCTGACTGGCCCTAATTTATGGTGTCTTGATAAATGATCAGTTGCCTGTCTACCTCTGTCATTTTTTTAAGTGAATGAGTTATACTATGTACTTTGATTATAAAGTGAGTATTTGGCGACTTTCATTAGTTAGTCAACAAACATTTAGGGGGTGACTAATTTGTTCTTTGTTAAATGCTGTAGATACAAATGAAAATAAAAGATAAGCCATGTTCTCAAGGAGCATGGAGTCTAATGGGGGGGAATAACATACAAACAAAGATGTACAAAATAAGGAATATGAATTTAACAAATTTAAAATAATCCACAGAAGGAAAACACTAAAATGAAAGACAGGGTGGGAGGTATTCTGACTAAATCATTCAGGTACAAATTGTTTTTTTAATAAAATTATTATAAAAATAACCAAAGATTGATTCCCACTAAAAATATGCCCAATAATATGAGTTGTTCTTTTGCACTGAAAAAATGATTGATGTTTGTTGAATATGTAGCATATTACACATTCTATTATATTGTCAACATTTTGCCCACTTGAAGCACTAGAATATCAAAGTTATAGCCAATTATTAGTTATTACAACTTTGTCACTTAATATTTTCTCACTCCTACTTTGTTGATTTTTTTACCCTAATATTTGAGGTTTATTGCTTGAAAAATATAGTCCTGCGCATTTGATACTCTCACAGCCCTTTTTGTCAACTTAAGTAAATAACAATTTCACTTTATTTTATTCTCTTCTCCTACCCTGATAAATCCATCAAATAAAATCTATGGAATACCAAATTTCCCTGAAGAAGTTAGGGGTCTGTTTAAAAGTTGTCACTTTTATGAACTATATTTATATAGATTAACCACTGGAAAGCACTGTTGATCCAAGGGCACAGGAGTTTAGCTGTCATACCTAGATAAAGGCTCTACAACAGATTTAACAGATGTTCTGATGTAGTTAATTACTTCTCTGCTCCCTAATGTCAGCTCTACTCCCCAGTGACTTCTTTGTTTCTCTGGACTGTGCTCCTGAAGTGATTCATCTCATTTCTGCCTCTAGTGACTCTGTCATTCCACTTCTTTCCTTCTACATGTTGAGTTCCTCTGCTCTCCTTAATTGGGGAGAATCATGACATTCTTCTACCTAATGAAAATCCTTACCCCCAGGTTAAATTTTCCAGCACCCATCTCTTTTAATGTTTTCTCCTATCACTGAAACTTTCCCCACTAATGTTTTTCTAGGTTCCACTGACTTAGGGTATTGTACACTGTCTGACTTGGAACAAATTACTTCTCTTTTGTGGGCCTCTATTTCCTATTCTGTTACCTAACAGGAGGAAAGTGAGCTGGATAATCTCTCAACTCCCATTCTAATTATAAATCTAAGAACCATTGACCTCCAGGCTTAGCTCTAAATCTAATTTCTACCCTTTATGTATTTTTTCTTCACTCAAACTAAGGAGATTAAGAATCACAATCCAGGATGGAGGTAGGAAGAACTGCCACCAGGAGGGACACCTTGCCTTCCTTTTTGTCTGTGCTATATAATTGCTCACAGGTTTTGAATGAAATTGAATTTTTTTCTAAATCCATTGCTTCTGGAGAATGCAGGACCACCAGGTATTTCCATGAAACATGCAGCTGATTATTTTTGTTATGTGTATTCTTCCACAGTTCCATTACTCAGCCCCTTTTGGAATCCTAAATAAGCACCTGGAGATCAAGAATTATATTGCTTCTTCTATTTGCATCCCTAGAGCTCAACATAGAATTTGGGACATTGTAATAACTTAATGAATGCTTTTTTCAGCCATTCATTTATAACAGGATAAAGTTTTAGACCTTTTCAGAAACCCTTTCTTATTTCAGGTTGAAAACTCAAAAGTAAGTTTCTAAGATGCACACTGATTTGTCAGATTTTTTTCATTTTTAATTAAACTTTTAGATATTACCTAACCATATTCCAGTGGATATGATTTGTATATATAAGCTCATCTTTTCAGATGTGAGATACCTTGGTGAGGTACCATGGTGAGATACCTTGGAAAACATATGATATCAAGAATGAATTCCTAAACAGAATAGTAAAAAGAAAAACTCATGTCTATGCCTATTAGATGTCAATATTTGGAATATGGTAAACTTTTGGAGTGTGGAATCCAAAACATTTCCCTGAAATTTTACTATTGTCAAATAACTGCTGAGTTTTATTTGTTTGTTCATTTATTTGTTTGTTGTTGTTTTTAAATTTTGAATCTGTACACAAGTTTTGTTGTGATTTTTTGATATAAGCTATTTGGAGAGGAGTTTGAAAGGATGACAATAAATTCTTTCCTGGAATACAGAGACATTCTTGGAATTGAAGATATGGGCAAATGTAGAGATTGCACCATGATTAATTAGCTGAATCCTGGCATAGATACTGCATCAGTTTCAACCTTTGTCTCTGTAAAGGCAAGAATGAGCAGCTTTCCAGACAACTGCTGCTTTGAACAACTTTCAATGTTCTAATTGCATAGTATAGTGAATGCTCTATTTATTCAGTAACAACCTAAGACAAAATATTCACAGAAAATCAAAATACAGCATTCACATGCCATTCACATGGTACCAAGGTATCTCACATCTGAAAAGATTAGCTTATATATACAAATCATATCCACTGGAACATGGTTAGATATTATCTAAAAGTTTAATTAAAAGTGAAAAAAAGTCTGACAAATCAGTGTGCATCTTATAAACTTACTTTTGAGTTTTCAACCTGAAACATTATGACATAAAAACTTATCATTAAAATCACCACATAGTTTTCACCAAAGTGGGCACATAGATTTAAACAAAGTATGATCATTTCGTAAGTCCTTGATTCAATCATCCTTAAGGAGATTTGTCCCTTTAGTGAACACAAAGTACAATGGTCAAAGTTCTCCACCCCTAGGTCACAACAAATTATAATGTCAGTCAGCATCAGGTACCCAAGAAGAGATCTTTTCATCTTGATTTGAGGCTGGCTCTCAGCTTCCATTGTTCCTCTTCCATGGTTCCAGCTCCTGCCTAAACTACACAACTGTCACCTGGGTTCAAAGGCAAGGAGGTCCCAGTTACTCATCCATCTCCTTTTCTACTTCTTTGTCTAGCTCCTTGTCCAGTTCCCATTCCATACTGAAGCTCACAGTACCCAGTCCACTGCAAGTCCTCCATATTTCTGGGAAGACAAAACTTAACAGAACCAAAACAGCATTCACCCACCTTGCCAGCATCATCATCAATTCACTACCTGCCTTTGAAATCAACACAGACCCACCAACAATGTCTGAGAACTCCACACAAATCATCAGTATAGAAATCAACAAAGGCCAAGAAACAAGTTCGAAGAGGTCAATACAAATCATCTGTAAAGTTACAGGACCTCCAAAATCATCCTCCAAGAGTTCTGTAAAGAGACAGCCAGAAAATCCCCTTTCAGGGTTTCCAGTAAGATCCAAGGTTTTCTGTAGAAAATATTACAGGGGATGGAGCTAAGATGGTGGAATAAAAGCACAAACTTGCTGTGAGCTCCCACAGCAATCATTTCTAATAAATGTAAAGCAAAGACTCTACACAAACTTTAGAGGTACAGAACCCACAAAGTTACAGAGAGAAACAAATCTCCCACTGAAGGCAGCCCAGCAGGCATACAGGAAAGGTCTATCACAGCACACTGGGAGCCAAGCCCAGTTCCACCTGAGCCCTGTGGTCCTGGCTCCAGGGCAGCCCCAACCAGCAGCCAGAGTAGACTTCAGGAGAGTGAATTACCAGCAGCTATGCTGGTTTCCATACTTCCATACACATAACACCAAACACAAAGTAAAAAGTCAGTGGAACTCTGTGGGAACAGAAGGTGACTGAAAAGCATGGTGTGGGCTCTGCCCCTGGGGTGAGAAGCAGTGGAAGTGTGGAGGCTGCACCATGTGACTGCCTCAGGAGCATGTGTATACATATATACACACACACACATGCATATATATATATACACACACACATACACATACACATACACATACACATACATATACATATACATACACATACACATATACATATATACATATATATTTTCATATATATGTATGTGTATATAAATATATATGTGAATTTGGGCATATGTATATTCATCTATACATAGACAGAGATCACAGGATGAGTTGAATATGAAGGGATGATATATAAAAAATAAAGTTAAAAGTTGAGAGAGGAATTTATTTGGAGGAAAAAGGGAGACATAGATTAGGGTAAATTGTCTCACATAAAAGAAGCAAGAGAAAACTGTTACAATGGACGGGAAGTTCAGGAAGGTGAAAGGGAATGGAACAACCTTTGTCTCATTGAATTTGTTTTAAGGAGGGAATAACATACACATTCAATTGGGTATCTTACCCTACAGGAAAATGGGGGGGGGTTAGGGGATATGAGGGGGGATGGTAGAAGGAAGGGCAGATTGGGGAAGAGGGTAGTTTGAAACAAACATTTTTGAAAAGGGATAGGATCAAAGGAGAAAATAAAATAAGTGGGGGAGCAGGATAAGATGGAGGGAAATATAGTTTGTCTTTCACAATATAACTACTATGGAAATGATTTGGGTAACTACACATGTACAATCTATATTGAATTGCTTATTTTCCCACTGGGGGAAGGTGAGGAGGGAAGAATGAAAAAATCTGGAACTCAAAGTTTTAAAAACAAATGTCTTAAAAAATATTTTTTTTTCATCTTGCCCTACTAGAAAGTCAGTGCAGTTTTGGGGCAGGATATAACAGAACAGGTTAGGTGAAGGGGTATTCAGTAGGCTTTCTATTTTGGGGTGGGGGTAGGGGAAGATTGGGAGAAAAATTGTAACTCAAAATCTTGTGGAAATGAATTGGAGAATTTCTTGTGGAAATTTAGTTGAAAACTAAAAATACATAAATATGTTTTAAAAAAATAAAAGGAAATATCAAAAACAAACATCAACAGGACAGAACAGACAAGCATAGAGAGCTGGGATACCACACATTTTCTCCTTCTCCATAACAAGAGCTCCTTTCCCCACTTCTGCTCTCTCCAGACTGGGCCTTTCCTTATATATGGTCATTAGGCCTCCCCTTATTGTTGCAAGAGGTTGTAAGTTCTAGGGTTTACAAATTGTGGGATTCACAAGTTTTAAATTTTAGTACTTGATGCAATCATGAACTGAAACAAGGTATTAACTACTTCTCTGTTAATTCAATAGCTGAAACAAGGTGCTAATTCAGTAGCTGGAATAAGGTGTTAGCTACTTCTTTGCTTATTATTAACAACATCTAATCTGTGAATGGATTCTTCTTATTTTTCTGGAGCTTCAAGGAAAGTGCCCCTAAGAAGTATAGAAGGTGAGAATTGGTAGTATTTTCCCAAGGTCACAGCAATGACCAGAGTTCACAGTTTATGCATAGGAAATAGAGCATTTGTGCTGGCTAAGGAAGTGACTTTCTTTTCACATTGCTTTGGATGGTTTCTCAAACATAAGAGGGCAGATTCCATCCCTAGCAGTACCAGCATTAACAGCTCTTCTGCCCAGCACTAGAAGGTCCACAGAAAGGCTGGGCAGTGAGGTTTTCCCTCACAGAGTACAATGAGGATTCAGAAAATAGCAGTTTAACAGTTCTGACCCCTACAGAACATTCTGTCCCAGCATAGTGCATGATAGCTTAAACTCTACTGGTAGCAGTTTTCTTGCCTCTTTATAGTGGGTAGAAATTGACTGAAGTAGAATGAGAAACAGGCAAAGATACAGACTCCAACTGAGTGGTTAAAACACAATGAAAGTCTTATTTTGTTCCAGTACAAAATTTAAGTCAGGGTAAACCCCAGCCAAGAAGGGTGCAGGTGTAGGCAAGTAGGTAATAATTTCGGGGTGTGTGTGTGTGTGTGTGTGTGTGTGTGTGTGTGTTTGTGAGTGTGGTGTGTGTTGTGTGTGTGGTATCTGTGTGTGTGTAGATTCAAGCTAAGTCTGGGCACTAATTCATTCAATAAATATGTAGGAAGTGCCTATTCTGTGCAAGCTGAGTTGTACCATGCATAGAGAACTGTCCT
>JAQQSW010009836.1:0-13134 GCA_028646575.1 Pseudocheirus occidentalis
CCCAGTGGGAGTGGGTGCAAGAATTGCAAGAATCTAGTATTTAAAGCTATACAATTAAATGCAACTGGGAAATAATACATTCAGGGACGCGGTCAGGGAGCCCCTCCCTGCCCTGTTAGAAAGCTAGAGGGGTGTTGGAGGAGGGCATAAAAGGGAACAGACTGTGGGAGGGACAGTGGGATCAATGTTCTGGGCTGGGGGGTAGGGGCAAAAAGGGGAGAAAATTTATAACTCAAAACCTTGTGGAAATGAATGATGTAACCAAGAAAATAAAATAAAAAAAAATAGTAAATAATAAAAGCACTCATGAAACAGAAAAAAAAGAGTTAGGTGTCTGAGGCTGCATTTGAACTCAGGTCCTCCTGACTCCAGGGCTTGTGCTCTACTCACTGTGCCATCTAGACGCTCCCAACTATTCTTGAAAAAAAATTAGTAATTAAACTAGGCATATTCTCCAAATACAGACAGAAAGGTTCTGTATAAACCAAGAAACTTATAGCAGCACTTTTTGTAGTACTGAAAAACTAAAACTAAAAACAAAGTAAATGTTGATTGACTGGAGAATAGTTAAACAATCTGTGATATGTGAATAGAATACTACTGTGCCATAAGAAAAATTCTATAGTAAATAGAAGGTATAGTAAATAGAATAAGGAAAGTATCATACGCAATAACTACAACATAAAAGGAGACAATCACATAAAGAATTCTTATTAAGCTTGGCCCAGCAGAAAGAAAAATGCTCTCCTCTACCTTCTTTGCTGAAGTGGGACATCGAACATCCTATCAGAATGTTGATTATATTTGCTCAACTGCCTTTTTTTCCATTTTTTATTCTTTGTCACAATATGTGATTCTTTGAAGGGAGAAGGGAAGGATATTTGGAAATGAAGGTGACATAAAAACTAAAGGTGTCCAGAGATTTTTTAAATGAAATTCAAAACAATTTACTGCGTAGACAAAAGAGGACAGACAAAATCATTTCCCTGGAGGGTATATATGTTGATGGATAGGAAATCAAGATACAGGGGGAAGTGTCCAAACTATCTAAGAGAATGTCTTCAACTACAAACCAATTTAATTTTATTTAAACTTATGGGAAATAAGGTAAAATATGGAATTTACTTTTACTGGAATTGGAAAACCATCATGATTTAGTCATGGCTATGTTTGACAAGGCACTGGTTGTTCCTGCAATAATATCAAATAGTGTCCCCACATACAGATAATGGCAGAAATTCATGCCAGTACTTTAGTGGAATAGTTTAGTAAATGATTATCAGTTCTTTCTCTCCCTAGGTTCAGATCTGCTGGACTGAAGCCAAGTGTCTAAGATTTTAAGATTAAGTAAATTTATGAAGGCTGGTACACAAGAAAGCGACTAGCCAGAAAAAATATTAGAAAGTCTAAGAAAAATAAAAACCCAAGGGGATTAACTAAGTCTTTCACAGATGAAAAAAAATATGAATAAGGCACCATGAAAACAT
Organism: Pseudocheirus occidentalis; assembly: GCA_028646575.1. Taxonomy (NCBI): domain Eukaryota; kingdom Metazoa; phylum Chordata; class Mammalia; order Diprotodontia; family Pseudocheiridae; genus Pseudocheirus; species Pseudocheirus occidentalis. The sequence continues at coordinate 1,488 of JAQQSW010009836.1, forward strand.
GAAGTTTTATGTTTTCCTTTTAGTTTATTAGAGGAAGGCAAGTGGTACAGAAGACAGATCTCTAGGCCTGGAGTCAGGAAGACCTCAGTTGAAATTCAGCTGCAGACACTTAATAGCTTTGGACCCTAGACAAGTCACTTAACCTCTGTCTGCCTCAGTTCCCTCAAGTGTAAAATGGGGACAATAATGGCACCTACTTCTCAGGATTATTGTAAAGATGAAATAGGATAAAATTTGCAAAGCCCTGAGCACAAAGCCTGGCATCTTAATAAGTGCTTGTTTCCTTCTTGTCAGTTTAATTTGTGTGTCCCTCTGTTTAGGCTGGTCCATGAAAAAAGGAACTCGGAGGATATGGTTCTGAGTAGACCAGACTTTAAGCAGGTATCACTGAAACTTAGAAGTGAGACAGGAAAACCATACTGTACTTCTTAGCACTACTAGTAGGGTAAAATAAAAAGGAAAATCTTTCTTTTTCTTAAGCAATATTACTTAGTATATTTTTAAACAATTATTTTGAAAGTTTTTTAAAAGTGTGGGCTTTCATTGACCCAATTCCACCACTAACTGACAGGGAGAGAATTGACCTTAGACCTGGACAGGCTTTTTTTAGGCAGCCTGTTACATCAACCCCTACCCTGGAGGATCACCATGTTAATGTTATAGTTTACTCCTGCTCAGAACTCTTATAAGACCTTTAATGACAAGTATATAAAGTAATGAAGCTATAAAGCCACACATGGTAAGTACTACCTGAATAGTAGATAATAGACCTGTATAGTTCAGGGGTACAGGTTCACTTCTAGCTGGGGAAGTCAAGATGTAGAGCACTAGAGTCTGAGATATGCCCTAGAGGATGTATGTACATAATAACAAGGAAAGGGGGTACTGGAAGGAAAGACACAAAAACAGGAAAAACCCAAGGCATATTTGTAAGACATCAAACATCCTTAGTTGTTCTAAAGCTAATGAAGAATTTGGGATCAGTGAATTGTCTCTTACTAGAGGAGTTTATTTTTATATTAAAATCTATTTTGTAAAAAGGAATATACATACTAAAGATGAAGATACATGTATATGCTACCAGATGATCAACAAAGTCAAGTAAGAAATTTTATTAGTATTTTTCTATGATTAGTTTAGAATGATCTTTTCTCTTGCCTGATTGATAATGCTTTTTGAAGCTAAACTAGAATATTTTTGTTTTCCACTTTTAAAACTGCAATGCATTTTTCTTATAAATTGCATTCTCTGATTTTCTTATCTGCCTGCTTCAAGGAAACCCATGTGTTTAATATGCTTCCTCGAAGTTTAGCCCACACCAAATGGTTATTTAATCCAAATATCTGGGCTGCAAATTGAGCTGCTCCCTCAGGTGAAAGTATAGTTGAACAGCCAAGACCTGGAGAGAGAGAAAAAAAGTCAGGGAACTCAGCTGCAACACAATATGTATCTTTTAGGAAACTACTTTTTTACTCTATAGAAACTTAACAAATCTCCTTATTTATTAAAGAGAAATAAAATAACAGACCATCTTAAAATCCATCATCTTCCTCAATGGCAGTAGATATGGGAAAAGTACCTGCTTTAATTTGATAGGTTAGCTTAGCTGTGCTCTTTTAAGCTAAGATAAATATGTTTGATGTAAGATGAAAAATTTGTTACATATTTTGAATCCTCTCATGCTTTGCTATGCACACAACATACTTTTTCCCCCTTCCTAACTTTGTATTTAAGTTCCAATATTTAAGTTTTTGATATGTTTTTGTTTCTTTTCTCTATTCTGTATCTGTGCTCTGGCATTTGAGCCTAAAATAAAATTTTGGAAAAAAAATGAATAGGACTTGGCCAACTGAGGCCTCACTGCTATTCTGATAAATCATTTTAGTTGACTACAGTACTAAAAGCTGGAATCCCTGTGCTTAGCAGTACTCTCAAATTTGGAGTCTGCTTAATAAAACAACAATAAAAAAACCCAAAAACTCCAACCACATTTAAACTTGGAAGAGAATGTACAGATCATTTGGTCCAGCTGTCAGGGATGTCCCTAAGAAAGGACTGCCATTCAGAAATGGATTAGATTAGATGACCTGATATTCCTTCTGAAATTCTGTGGACCTCCCACATTATGCAGAAATATCCCTGACTGTGAACCCTTCCTGGGCTGGAGAACCCAAGATCTCAAAAGTAAATGGCATCTTTATAGTCTGCTTGCCAAACCAATTATACATAAAAGTTCACACCACAGAACTAATTTTCACATACTCCTTAGTTGATACTAAAGAATAATTTTTAACAAATTTGTCAGCAATGTCTTTTAAGTTAATAGAAACAAAAACAACTAACATTATTTTAAAAGAATGTTATAAACAAGTAATTTTGTGTCCTTAATGTGATTTTTTTTGGGGGGAGGGCAGTTGGGGTTAAGTTACTTGCCCAAGGTCACATGGCTAGTTTTTGTGTTAAGTGTCTGAGGCCGGAATTGAACTCAGGTCCTCCTGACTCCAGGGGCCGGTGCTCTATTCACTGCGCCACCTAGCCACCCCCCTTAATGTGGTTTTTAAAAGACATGTTCATAGGAGTTATTTTATCAAAAAATGAATGAATGCCATGATGGTAGGATAGATTCTTGTAATAATAAAATCTGCTTTTAAAACTAAAAGTTACTATTATAAAAATGCTTCATGAAGAACAGTGTTGCAGTACTTACCACTAGGCATTCGAAGTGAGGACCACACATCCTGAGCTCCCCAATCAGGAGTAAGTGGAGGACAGTTAACTACTGGATATGCAGTGTTACCAGACATTACTGGTCCCAAACCATTGCTTCTGCCAGCTACTGCCACAAATACAGTAGGAACACCATCTCCTGGATTAAATAAGAGCTCACAATTACAGACTGAAAAACTTCTTTCACTATATCACACAGAGCAAATCCAGGCTATCTTAAGAGGGGTGTTCCTGTGTGAAAATCAATCACTTCTGATTGGGAATGAATATCATAATGAGGGGCTCGACCTATTCTAATGAACTTTATGTCAATTACTACTAAACTGCCCAGCTCTGGACAAGCAATTCAAAGAATGTATCCTCACCCAAACCAGAGTAGAAGGTTGGGTAGAGTTGGACCAAGATTGAGAAGAGTTAATTCAAGTTCATTATCATTAATGTCTTTCAAAAGACCAAATTTTGAAATGAGGACTATAGAAAAAAGGGGAAACACTGGATTTCTCCAAATCACTGGATTTGGAGATCATTTCTCCCAGAAGTATAGACTCCCTATTACTGTGTACCATTGGGGCTCAGGAAGTTAACCACAAAGGAGATATTTAAATTTAAGGACTGCCTTCATAAGATATGTATCCTACTCTCTATCTTCTACATTTTCTGACTGGAAAAAGCTTACATGCTTTTCACTAAAAGCTGGTAAGTGAGAGGATTTAAGAAAAGATAGACTATTTTAGCTGCTATCAAAAAAACAAAGTGGAGCTTGTTTTCTCTGGCTAAAATGGATGACAAAAATAAAGCTGACTGGGATTTTCACTAAGACTGGAATTGAGACTGTCATGTCTTGTATTTTTACAAGGGGGGTTGAGAAAAAAGTTTAAAATTTAATGACTAGACCTTAATGCTAATAGATGTGTTGTAAAGTACAGCTTAGATTATGATCATGATATAGAACCAAGGGCATGGCAATCTTCTACTTAATTCATAAATCAATTTTATTTTCCTTTCCTCATTACATTTTTCTCTCTATATTTGACCTCTTGTCTTTTAAATTACTCTTCATAAAAAAAAGAACACCTTAAATTTAAGAATATTATACAGTCTCACTAAAATGCCCCCTAATCTTCGCCCCTACTGGAACAAAATAGCAAAACTCTCTCTTACTGGTAGAAAAAAAAAATTTTGTGTCAAAGTGATGAATGATACCTAAACTACTCTAATTTCTGTTCTTTTATCTATTAAGTTATTTGAATTTTACCTTCATACTCTGCTTTAATCTTTAGAGTTTCATCTGGTCCTTTATGGGCAGATGTTACTCGAAGTTCACAAGGAATTCCATAGTTTCCACAAGCCTTCTTAATTTTTTCACAATGACCAAGGTCAGAAGTTGAGCCCATCAACACCACAACTCTGCATGGACTTTCCACTTTATGAAGCAACTAAAGAGAAAAATACAAATGTGAAAGCATAACAGAGTACAAGCTGAGACGTATTAATAAAAAATATTGTAATAATTAAACCAAATAGTAATTTAAAGCACACAAAATATCCAATTATTTTCTTGCCTTTTGACAGTCCATTTTTAAGATTAAGAAGCAAATATCAAGAAAGCTATCTAAAAAAATTTATGCAAAAAATCAATTTCCAGGATAAAGCCCAGGATCATTAGAAATCCAAACCAATTTATAGTTTCTACAATGTGGCCACTGTATAATGAAACCTAACCATAACAATGAATTGAGATACTTCTGAGATCTGGAGCCAAAAACCAAACTATGTTTGGTATACTGTACTTCTTAATGTATGGAAACCTAAGATATGGGAATACATACATACATACCCACATATGAATGATGTTCTAGAAAGAATACGGGGATAGTCATAGATTGCTTATATATATTAAAAAAAAAAAAAGGGCCAAACTTTAGGATGCTTTCGCCCCCCACCTCCTTAAAAGTCTTAGCAAAAGAATCTACAGGTTTCTTTAAAAAAAAAAAATTCAAGAGAAATTTCTAGAAAGAAAACTCAAAAGCCGTACTTGTGGCCTATTATACAAAAAGATTACCTCTACTCTTTCTGCAACCCATTCAAAGTTTTTCTTCACCATCTGGAGGCCTTCAGGAGTCACTTCCTTCAGGTCCCGGTATGACTAAAAATACAGACCCAGAAAGTTTAGAATTATTTTCCCCATTTTGGTCAGAGATTTGCTGTTTTTATTTGAGTTTTACAATTTCCATACATATTTCTCTCATTGAATAACAGTAACTAGGTTCATGAGGAGAAGGGAAGACAGGAAAGGGGACTGTTATTTACTACATATTAATTTCCTTATTTTTCAGATTAAACCCAAACCCATTATTGACCAAGAAATTTTAACCAAATTATACTTTTGGTTGTATTTGTTTTTTCTACTTCTATCTTCTCTGTCTACTAAACAGATTTAAAAGACAGAATCCAAAAAACATTACCTGTTTGTCCTTCTGTTGGGTTCTATCACCAGATGGCCAGAGCCTCCAGGAATCATTATCAATAACATCAGCAAGAACAATTTCTTTTGTAGTTACATCAACACCAAATTCAATCTATAGAAAAAAAAATAAGAGAAACCACCTGGAATATTAAAGATAATTCTCATTACTTGCAAATATTTACTTAAAGTCTCTATTTGTTTGTACCTTCATGTCAACCAGTGTACAGTTTTGAGGTAACCAGGATTTTTCTAGTATTTCAAAAATAGCCTGAGTGGAATGACTCATAATATCCACTTCAGTCTGACCTATGTTGAGTCCAGCAAAACACCATTTTGCAGCAATAACCTGTTCTTCAGACCACTGTGGATCATTGTTGGCATCATCCTGTGAATAAAGAACAAATGTAGAAGGATTTAAGTCAGAATTTTTCTGAAATTTTAATAAAAGCTAATGTCAGTCTTAATTCTTTAAGGTTCTCATTTATAAAATTTTTAAATACACATGAAAATTAAATCATAATATAGAAACAATTTCTTTTCCCTTTTGCTAAAATTAGTTTTTGTAAAGTGCAAATTTATATTTTGTCACTTTATTTTTTAATTTTTTAATACTGCTTAGAGTAGGAATTTAAAAAGAAACCAGTTAGGTTTGAAACATGAATAGCCTGTTAGTATGTCATATGAAATAAATTACTATGATGTAACTTAGTAATTTATTACATTACCCCTCCACCCCCCCGTTGAGAGCACCAGACTGAAAGCACTAGAATTAAGGGGGATTAGGGAAAGTTTTCTATAGAAAGTGTAATTTCAGTTGAGAAATCAGGGAAGCCACTAGGCCAAGATTAGGACGGTGAACATTCTATGAATGGAGACAGTCTGAAAATGCATGGAGTTGGGAGATGAGTCTTTGAGTCTTGCTCAAAGAACAAGGAGACCAGTACCACTAGATCAGAGTACATGATAGGCTGAAGACTGAAAAGGAAGGCAGAGGGATCAGGGGAGGTTGCTATAAAGGGCTCCGAATGCCAGAGGAACTTGTACTTGATCTTGGACATGACAGGATAAAGAAATTAATAAACAAAGAAAGAAAGAAGCTCAAGTTTATTTAAGATCTGTTTTCACAAAGATCAACTGATTACTGAGTACAGGATGGACTGGACTGGGGGAAACTTCAAGCAGGGAGACCAACCAGCAGCTTAGTTCAACAGTCCAGGCATCAGGAGATAAGACGTTGCATTAGGATAATGGCAATAGCAGAAGAGAAGGGAGCACATATGAAAGATGTTACAAAGGTAAAACTGAAAGACGTGGTAACAGACTAGATACAGGATGAAGAGAATAAGGAGTCAAGGCTAACACCTAGTGAATGGAAGGACGATCATATCCTTGACAGTAATAGGGATCCTCAAAGGGGAGAGGAGATCTGGGGCGGAAGAAAATGTGTTCGGTTTTGGGGGTACTGAGTTCTAAGTTATCTATGGGACATGTAGTTTGAGAAAGTCAAATCACAGCTGGAGAGTAGATCTGAGAGTCACCCACGTAGAAACAATCAATGAATTCATGTGAGCTAACAAGCCCACCAAGAAAAAGGGTCAAGACAGAGTTCTGGGGTCACTTAGTCACTGGAGGGTCACCCAGATTCACTACCTCGGCATCATCTCTGCCTCTCCATTCTCCTTCACCACCCATAGCCAAGCATTTGCCAAGTCTTGCTGATTCTACCTTTACAACATCTCTTGCATCGTTTCTCCACTTACCTCACCACCATCCTGCTATCCCCCTCACCTGAACCATTATAACTTCGTAACTGACTTCTCAAATACAAAATACAAAATCCTCGGCATGACATTAAAAGCAGTTCCAAAGATGGCTCTAGCCTACCTTTCCAGACTTTTTTCTTATTGTTCCCCTTCTGCTCATGTACTGCACCTTGCATTCAAAAAGGACTATATGCCATTCCCTGAATTCAGCAGACTTCATGTCTCTACTTCTTAAATCTTCTACTTGCTTCATTCAAGGTTTAGCTCAAGTGCAAACTTACATAAAATCTTTTCTGAATCTTCTAGTTTCCAGTGTTCTCCGACTTAAAAAAAATTATCTTGTATGTATGTATGTATTTATTTATTTATGTGTTTTATAGGCTGTCTTTTATATGCATTCCTAACCCACCACCCCATTACCGACAAATAGGCTCTTAGCAGGGAGTGTTTAACCGTCCTAAGAGCCTAGCATAGTGCCTTGCACACAGCAGGGATTAATAAAATGTTTGTTAAATTGCATTTAACTGAACCAGGCATTTTTACTTTTACCTGTAACATAACTACTGGTTAGGCCAAAGAATTTTAGGTTGATTAACTAAATTTTCAAAGGCTGTAATTTATCTGTATGGAACAGACTTTTCCTTCAAGATAATCCTGTTTTGGTTTTTTTTTTTTTTTGGTTTTTTTTGGAGGGCAGTTGGGGTTAAGTGACTTGCCCAAGGTCACATGGCTAGTTTTTTTGTGTTAAGTGTCTGAGGCTGGATTTGAACTCAGGTAATCCTGACTCCAGGGCCGGTGCTCTATTCACTGCGCCACCTAGCCACCCGATAATCCTGTTTTTAAAATTTCAGAAAATAGACACTGTATGGTTAGAATATTTTAAATATTGTAGGAATATATTTAGCATGATATAAATATGATATTCTAAATAAAGATGTACTAGAGTTCCTCTCAAAAACCCAAGATTCATTAAAAGGAATAGTTAGTTGTTGTTGGATCTATAATGTCCTACTGAACAATCACAAGGCTTAATGACCCTAACAACCTGGAGACTGTTCACACAAAACCCAAGAATGCCTTTGCTGTGGGTTGCTGTGGACTTGGAGACTGTTTACTCAAGACCCAAGAATGCCCGTGTTATGGGTCAGTCATCTGTGGTTTTCATGCTTAAAAACCCTACCCCTGCCATAATCAGGTGAGCCTCCCTTCTTAGGAAGGTGGACTTTACTTGCAAGCTGTTTTCCTTATTAAACTTTTGTTTAATTCCTCCTGCCTCTTCTGCCTCTGGCCTGCTCTATTTGGCTTAGGCCTTCCACAAGTCAGAGGTTGGTTTGCTCCAGTTGATAAAAGTCTACCGTAAGTGCTATTTCAAAGGAAACACTAATTCCTAGGATATCAGTGTAATAATTTTTGTTCACAATAGGTAATGGGAAAGTTGACCGTTTTCTCTCTCTTTTGGCTATAGCCAGATACTCTGGTCAATGATAGACTTTTACTATTTTAAATGTTTACTTTATTTGTCAATACTAGCCAAAGCAAGTTTGCTTAAAACTTGTATTAAAAATTGTCCACAGTACAATGTGCTCCGACCACCTTCCAAAGTAAAACATTCCCTTCAAAACAAGTCTAGAATTGCAATTCAGTTCAAGCTTACTGAAATAATCTTTTCATACTGGCAAATAAGATAATTACCTTGAAAAACAATTCCACTTTAGGTGGGTAGAACTTATATCCTTCTTTGACACCAGGATTTCTTTTGAGAAAAGAACCAGTTGCAATTCTTCTACATACCCACTCAATTGGAATCATTTCACACTGCGGTGCAATGAAAGCTGTCTCCCCACATTTTTTAGTGAAAGCAGTTTTAATACCTAGGAATGAAGAAGTAAATAAAGTTTAAGAATTGTAGTTAATATTAATAGAAAGAATATTTGTTTAAAGCAAAAACACAATTGTCATTAGTAAACCAATCTCCAGCAATGTTTTGTAAATATTTTAATGACTTCTTTATCATAGTCCTTTCCCAATAAACCCTCCAGTCCCCAAGAACCCTTTTCTTATAACAAAGCAAAATGGTGAAGACTTGGAGATAAGTCTACCTTGTCTGACAGCCTATACTCAGGATCCTACAACTCTTCTGAGAAGGGAGAAATATGTCATCAGACATCTGGAATCAAGATTCTACCAACAATATATGAAACATATGAGAAAAACGGTGAGTGACTTTTCTTTCTGCTAGCCATTTCACTTCTCTATGCCTCGGTTTCCTCATCTGCAACGTGAGGGGATGTTTCCTAGAAATGTGACCAAAAACAAAGGAGCTATGCATTCAAAGACTTCCACAAAAGCATTGTTTGTAATTACTGGAAGCCACTTAAGTGTCTACCAATAGGAGAATGGTTAAACATACCACAGTATATTATTGTAATAGAATACTATAATGTAATTAACACCGGCAGGTTAATTAACCCAAAGAATCCTAGGAAAATCTTTATAAAATGTAAGAAGGTAAAAATTAATGCAAGTTTGAATACTGTAAAATTCAATTAAATGGAAATTACTCCTGACTTGAGGGCTGGTGCTCTATTCACTGCGCCACCTAGCCCAGGATTTTAACACAGTGTTAACTAGTCAGCCTGCATTTGCCTATAACTCCATGGATGTGGATGTGATGTACTGCTGTATACCCTAACAGCAGCTGTATTATTTTTTAAAGAACCCTTAACAAACTGGACAAAAGAAGAATATTTCAGATGGAAACACTGCCAGCTAGTTATTAGGCTAATTATTAACAAAAATTTTATGTAACTGAAGAGCATGAACATAATAACTAAAAGATGATGAGATGTTGGAATGCCTCAATCTACAGCACAAAATATTATAAAAACACACAGATTAAATGACAAAGGCACAAACTGAACCAGCTCTTTGTGATTTGCAAACAATTGCAAGGACTAGAAATATTACAGTGGCAGAAATGGAGATTCTTTCAGATGTGTGGACTGAAGACTCCAATAAAAACCCCACTATAGACATGGATTGTCAGGATTGTCAGAAGAGAAATTTGGGGGCAGTTAGAGCCAGCCAGTAAACATTAAGCCCCTACTATGCGCCTGGTACTGTTCTAAATGTTAGGCATACAGAAAAGAGCACAAGACAATCCCTGCCCTCAAGGTGCTAACAATCTAATGGGGGAAGACAGCAGAACCATTCAAAAACCTGGGAGTTGGGGAGAAGGCACGGGAGCACAAATCAAATCCTGCAGCCAGGGAGGGAGATGATCTCAGGAGTCAGTTTTAGGGTTTATTTGATCTTGCAGAATGATGAGCTTCTGGAGACCACAAAATCCAAGAAAGCAACTGAGTAGAAAATGATGAGATGAATTCCTGGAAACCCATCCTTACAAGGCAGAGGATCTCTCTATTCAGGCAGGGAGAGGGTCCCGAGGCAAGGGGTGCTGAGGAGTGAGTTTTGGATTCGATTTCATCTTGTAGAATGATGAAAAACAGGGCTTAATTTGCAGTACTAATTTCTTTTTTTTTTTGCCACCAAAAACTGTTTTAATAATCTGCATTGGATCAAAAGAGTCTTTGACAAGGCTGTGGAGTGTAAATGTTTGAGTAGAAAAAAGACAGACAGACAGACAGACACACACACATTTCCAACATATATTGTTCCTTGGATGGGATCTGTGATCTTGTCAAGAAGGGTTTTGCTTCTAATGATGCAGAACAGAACCTATTCATATCTGTTCCTCCTGGTGACTTTTGTCCATCTCTTCCCACAACTCCTCCATAGAGTATCCATCCTATGTGCTGGAGGTCTTTTGTTAGAACTCTTCATTTTACATCAGTACTGGTGGACTAGACAGTTAACCACAGGTTAACTTGCCCTAGGAACACCAATAGTCCAGCCTCTTCTTCACTCGTAATATGGTAATACTACATCTGATTACATTTTTTCCATATTTTCTTTTTCCTATTTCCAGGCAGAAAGCTCTCTGGACTTTCTCTTAATTTGTCGCAGCGTATTTACATTTTGTAATGTTCTTTTTTTTAAAAAAATGTAATAACTTTTATTTGTTTTCCTGTTTACATCAATTATTTTCATGAGATTTTTGAGTTACAAATTTTCTCCCCGTCTTTCTCCTACCTCACCCCCAAAACAGTGATCCCACTGTGGAACCCCTTCCCTGGTCTGCTCTCTAACTTTCTGGTAGGGCAGTGAGGGTCTCCCTATCCCAGCCCCTGTATATCTTGATTCCTAGTTGCAGGTATTGCAGAGCTTTAAATTCTAGATTCTTTTGGTTCCTCCCTTGTCACCCACCCCCGCTGGAAGGACAACCAATTCAATACAGGCTGTGTAGGTGTGATTATACAGGACATCTTCATAGTGGACATATTGTGACAGTGATCATATGTGCCTCCTTCCTATCCCTCCCCCCTTTGTTCTGTTCCCTACTCTGTCGCTGTCTCTTTATTGAAGTGTGAGCATCCAGCATCCCTCCCCCAGACACTGCCCTCCCCTCTGTCATCCCGCCTTTCATCTCCACGCCCCCTACTCTCTTGTGTGGCATGATGCCCATTTTAGAGTTTATGCCATTTCTTCCCTAAGCCAGATTTGATGAGAGTAAATGTAAGTAAAGTTGTAACAGTTATCCCTTGCCTCTTCCACACAGGATGATTAGCCC
>JAQQSW010009837.1:0-13134 GCA_028646575.1 Pseudocheirus occidentalis
AGATTCTTTCCCTTCCTCCCTTGTCACCCACCCCCACTGGAAAGACAAGCAATTCAATACAGGCAATATATGTGTAGTTAAGCAAAACATCTCCAGAATGGACATATTGTGTAAAACTGATGATATTTCCCTCCTTTCTATCCCATCTTCCCCTTATTCTATTCTGTACTTAGTCCCTGTTCCCTAACAGTAGTGTGTGCTTCTAACCAACCTTCCCCCCCCAACCTGCCCTCCCCTCCATCATCCTCTCTCTCATCTCCTACCCTCCTACTCTCCTGCAAGAGATCCAATTTGGAATGTATGTCATTCCTTCCCTAAGCCAAATTCAATGAGAGTAAGGTTAACCCATTCCATTTTTGCCTTCCTATTATTCCCCTCCATTGTAACAGTTATCCCTTTCCTTTTCTATATGAGAAGAATAACCCTGTTCTGTCTCTCCCTGAATCCTCTCATTCTATTCCTCTCCTACCTCTCAATTTCACCTTTTAAAATATCATCCCTTCCTATTAAATTGATCCTGTGCCCTCTGTCTATGTACACATATATATGCACAATCATATATGTATTCATAAACATATATACCTTGCTACATAAACATACATGTAAGTATACATAATATACATATGTATACACACATACACATTTATATTCCTTTCACCTATCTTCATATTGGGAAAAGTTTCATAAGTTATAATTATCATTTTCCATGTTGGCATGTAAATAGTGAAACTTTGATAAGTTCCTTATGATTTCTTTTCCATGCTTACCTTCTCATGCTTCTTGTGTTTGTCAAATTTTCTATTCAGTTCTGTTTTTTAAAATCATCAAAAATGCTTGGAAGTCCTCCACCTCATTGAATGGCCATATATATATATATGTATATATATTTTGGAGGATCATACGTTGGCATTCATCATTTAAGTTGAAGAACAGGTACGAAGGAGGGGGTGGGGTAGGTGAGGAGACAGGAGCCGAGAGTCGCTCATCTGCTCCCGCTCCAGACGGGATTGATCCTGATTTCTGAGCCTTGGTCAAGGGCACACAAGGAAGCACATGATAAGATGGGGTTCCAGGGGTACAGGTTGAGGAAAACACCAGGGTGGCCAGTTAAACATCCAGCCAGAAGTGAGGCCAGGAATCTCCTTGGATCAGCAGCACTGCTTCCTTTTAGGAACTGAAGCCTAGTGATAAGTTCTGAATGATCATATTTTCAATTGAAACATTATACTCAATTTTGCTGGGTAGGAGACTTTGGATTTTAATCCTAGCTCCCTTGATCTCAGGAATATCATATTCCAGGCCCTTTTATCCCTTAATGCAGACGTTGCTATATCCTGTGTTATCCTGATTGTGTTTACACAGTCTTCAAATTGTTTCTTCTTGGCAGCTTGTAATATTTTCTCCATGATCTGGGAACTCTGGAACCTAGCTATAACATGTCTAGCAGTTTTCTTTTGGGGATCTTTTTTCTAGAGGTGATTGGTGAATTCTTTCAAGTTCTATTTTGCTATCTGGTTCTAAAATATTAGGGCAACTTTCCTTGAGAATTTTTTGAAGGATGATTTCTAGGTTGTTTTTTTGATCATGGCTTTCAGGTAGTCCAATAATTTTTAAATTGTCTCTCCTGGATCTATCTTCCAGGTCAGTGGTTTTTTTCAATGAGATATTTCACATTGCCTTCTGGCTTTTTTTTCATTTGTTTGGATCTGTTTAATAGTATCTTGATTTTTCATAAAGTCATTACCTACCATTTAGCTCTACTCTAATTCTGAAGAAATTATTCTCTTCAGTGAGCTTTCGAGATTGTTTTTCCATCTGGAAAATTTGACTTTTTATGACATTATTCTCCTCATTGGCTTTTTGGGCCTCTTTTGCCATTTGAGTTAATCTATTTTTTAAGGTGTTATTTTCTTCAGTCAGGTTGTTGACTCTCTTTTCATGATTTTCTCGCATCATTCTCATTTTTCTTCCCAATTTTTCCTCCACTTTTCTTATTTGGTTTACAAAATCCTTCTTAAGCTCCTCTATGGCCTGTAATCAGTTTACATTTTTCTTGGAAGCTCTTGGTGTGGGAGTTCTGACTGTGTTGATTTCCTCCTGTTCCATGCTTTCATCCATTTTGTCCCCCAAAAAGAAATCTAAAGTTGGATTGCTATTCTTGCTTTGCTTCCTTTGCCTACTCATGTTGCCAGTCAATTACTTGACTTTTGGGCTCAGTAGAACTCTGCTTTCAGAGGGGAGAGCTTTGTCTCTAAGGTTTGGTAGGGTTTTTGTAGCTGCCAGGGCTAGGAAGAGGCCACCATCTGTGCAGCCTCCACTAGCTTTGACTTACTGGTCACGTACCTCAGGACCACCACCCAAGATCATGATCCTGATCCAGGCAGATTAAGGCAAGAGCACTTAGCCTCTGAATGGTAACTTGGCCCCCCTGCAATCTGCAGGCCAGGAGCTCTGAAGCAGCTATATGGCAGCAACTGCATGGCCACAGCTTCCACTGCTTCTTGCTCTGGGGGCAGACATCCAGACCCACTCCTCTCCCCCAGATTTAGCCTGGCTTCATTGACCTTTCACTTTGTCCTTGGCTCTTATTTGTTGATAATTCTGGAAACCGCCACAGCTGCTGGTGATCCACTCTCCTGAGTGCTCCAGACACAGCTTGTCCTGGCCTCCCTGTGGCTAAAACCACTGGTTCAAAGGAGCTGTTCTTGGCTCCCAGCATGCTGTGATGAACCCTTCCCATCCACCTGCCTGGCTGCCTTCAGTGGGAGCTTTGTTTCTCTGTCAGTTTATGGCTTCTGGAGCTCTAAAAGTTGTTTAGAGTCATATATTATAGGTATTTGAGGTGGTTATGAGGGGAGCTCATAGAGCTCTCCTGCTTCTATGCTGCCATCTTGACAGATGTGTGTATTTTCTAGTGATTGAATAGTGAGTAATGAAGGATGATTGGTTGACTAAATGATTGTACTTCATGATTGATGACTGAATAAGTAATTGATTTGTAGCCTAGTATGCCCTTTGAGTGGAAAACTTTGACTATTATACTTTGTTATTGAATTAAGGATTTTGTGAATGCTTGAGTTATTAAATGATTGTTCTTTGTTTAAAACTTTGTGACCACTGTAGTGGAAACTATGTGGCCATTTTCTGTGATAAGTTGTGAATGCTATATATTATATGTGCTATATTACATATATATGAATATATATGCTGTATTTTGATTTACTGTGAATGTTTTGCTTTGATTTGTCATGGAATAAATAGATTGTTCACTATACTGTGTAATCAGAACCTTAAAAGCTGTTCACAGTAGCATTCTTCTGGAAAGCGGCTCATGCATGGCCTTACACCTCCTCAGATCTTTGTAGAAAAAGCTTCTATATAGCTATACCTATCTCCAACTTATAGTAGAAAAACTGATTTGTTAAGGATTTTACATCTATCCCTATTACATTTCATCTTATGAGTCTCAAAATCTTTTTTGCATCTACACCCTTGCTAAAGTTTCTAGCCCTAATTTTTCTCAATTGTTGTTTCACCACACACACATTATCTATCCTTTATTGTAAGGGGTGGCTTTCATAGAGAGGGAGGAAGAAGATGTGCAATGGTAAATGTAAGTTAATGTAAGTTATATACATGTGTGTGTGTATGCACATAAATATATATATTCAATCAAAATATATCTTTAAAAAGTTTTCCACCCACTTGCCTAATTCACAGAAGAATCTAAGCAATTACTCATATAAATCACAATGTGTCATAAAACTAGATCTGGAAGGGCCCTTTAGTTTAACCTGCTCACTTTATAAATGAGGAATCTGAGTTCTAGAGATGTTAAGAGGCTTGTCCAGGGTCACAGAAGTAAGAAATAACAGAAGCAGGATTTGAACCCTGGTCCTCCAGCTCCAGCTCCAAATGTTCTTTCAAAATTCAGTTAGTTTCTTACTGTCATCCCCTTTAGCACAAATGTTCTTTGGTAATTTTAGTTTTAAAGAATCTGAGAGGACGAAGTACATAAATAGACTGAATCAGCCTGAATGTCTGATTATCTTTTCATCACAGGAAAAGAGACCTTTATTATTCACTCATGCCCATGCAGTCATGACTTATGTGTTATTTTCTCTCCTATAAAAAAAAGTTTCATTAATGCTATTTTCAACCACAGTAATTTGCCAGAAACGAACCCCTGCTACCCCAGTCCCTCCTTTATATTTCATTTATACTCACGAAAGAATAGTACTCATCTTTCATGGGTAAAAAAGAGAAAAACCTACGTAAATAGGATTTTTTAAAATTGCCTTTTGCTATGTAGAATTACCAAGGGTCCAACTCAACAAGAAATTTTGTTCAAGGGCTGGATTTCTTCATAGGAAAGAGGATTTGGATGCTCAAAATGTAAACTACTTAGAATCCAGCCAGATAGTTATTTTTTCCTGCTTTTTGGTGTTCTATATAGGATGGATGCACAGTCTTGGAATAAGAAAGATCTTAGCTTCAAGTACTACCAGTGATAAGTAAATTCTAACTGTGTGACCATGTACTTATCACTTAACCTCTCAGTGCCCTAAAACTTGCCTCATCAGTACTTCAGAACCCTCTGCCCCTCTGATTGGAGGGCTAGAGGACAGAGCAAAGAGCTCTTCCCAAATTTCCACTTAAAGAAGGCCCCCAGGCCAACCATCTTTTTCCCAGCTCCCCTTCTTTGGATTGGTCTCCATTATCAGGAAATGAGCCTCATCATCAGGAAAGTTATCATCAGATTTGGTACTCACACACCATAGGTGGCATACTCCTCAGCCCCCCAGGAGGGTAACATGCTCCCTTAGCCTCACAGACAAGGCTTCAGCTTGCTCCAGATGCACTTCTTTTTATTTTTCCTGCTGCTTCTGCGTTTTTGTTGAATTGTGCTAGCTATGACAGTAACTGCTGGGTTCAAATATGGTGCTGTAATACAAAATTTTAAAACAGCTTTAAAAAAAAAACAACAAACTTCAGCTTCCTTCATGTGAGTTCTCTTCCTTCATTAGATTGTAAGTTCCTGGAGGTTTGAGACTAGCTCTTATATATTTTTATCCTCAGAAAGTAACAGCAACTGGCAGCATTGTTGGAGTTTAATAAATTTTTATTAACTGACTGACATGTTCAGACCTAGATTAGATTATGAACATTAACATACTTAATGTTCCCT
Organism: Pseudocheirus occidentalis; assembly: GCA_028646575.1. NCBI lineage: Eukaryota > Metazoa > Chordata > Mammalia > Diprotodontia > Pseudocheiridae > Pseudocheirus > Pseudocheirus occidentalis. Next base: position 5,189 of record JAQQSW010009837.1, read on the forward strand.
AAACAGAAAAAAATCACAAGTCCAAATATTCCACCTCCCTCAAATATTCCAGCAGGGGCATGGCAATATATATTATTAACAAATCTGGTTGCTTTTTCGGTCGGATATTATATGTACATGTAGAGATTATACAATGAATATCAACAGCTCATTGGTATAGTGGATGGAGTGTTATAGTTGGAGTCAGGAAAATTTGAGCTCAAATTGTAGCTTAGATAATTTCCACCTGCATGAACTGGACAAATTACCTAACTTATCCCAGTTTCATTTGTTTCACCTGTAAAATGGGACTAATAATAGTATTTGTCTCCTAGTCAATCAATGAGTACTTAGTATTTATCTCCTTTCTGCCAAGCACTAAGAACTACAGATACAAAAAAAAGGCCAAAAAAAAATTATCTTTGCTCTGGAGCTCACAGTTTAATGAGTTGTTGTGAGGATAATATGAAAAAAAATAGACAAGAAACTTTAACACTTTATATAACTGGGAGTTGTTATGGTTGTTCTTCAGTAAAATTCGGTATGTCCACCATTGTGTGTAAGGTAACAACGAAGAAGCCCAGTGATATTTTGAAATATATTACACTTTTTTGTATGTCTTAACTTCCTTATTTCATTCTCCAATTGAGCTCCAGCAAAGAGTGGTAGATTGTCGACAATATCCTTTGTTCAAGGGATAGATGGCCCAGTGGAAAGAATGCCAGGACTGAAGTCAGGAAGACATCTTGCTCAGTTCAGATTTGGCCTCAGTCACTTACTGTTTGACCCTGTGCAAGTCACTTAACTCTGCTTGCCTCAGTTTCCTTATCTGTAAAATGAGCTAGAGAAGAAAAAGGCAAAGCATTCCAGTATTTCCACCAAGAAAACCCCAAATGGAATGACAGAATTAGACACAACTGAAAAATGTCTGAAAAACAAAACAATTCTCTGCTCACTTAGTTACTACCGTGAAACAGGAGACACAAATAAAGACCTCCCTGTGCCTTTGGTCTTCCATGGGTAATATATGATTGATTAATGCTTAGAGGCACAAATCGCCAAAAAGTCATTCAAATTCAAAATGGAGACAATAACAGTGTATTTCATAGGGCTATTATAAGAATTAAGTACGAAAAATCTTATATAGCATTTGATGTGAATGTAAAACACAATTATTTTGATCTATTTTTGACCTCCTAAATTTTCAGTTTTAAAAACTTTTATTAAGCACTTTCACCATCATTTCTGGCATTATGACTTGGACGAATAAAGCTCCAAACAATAAGACTAAAGCCTACCTTTGGCATTATGCTAAGGTGGTTTAAAATACATTCACTGTTGTTTACTTCCTATTATCTAGTCTAACATTATGATTCAGGCATCCAATAATCATTTATACAGTGCTTATTATGTTCATAGTACTGTGCTCTGTGCCATGATACTTACTCCTTGGCTGTCATTTGCCAAATTGAAATGAAGATGTCATTTTCCAAGACCAGTTTAGCTTGCCTCCACTGTGCAGCTTTTCCTAGCTTGCATCACATTGTTAGTGCGTGTTTCCTTCTTAGATTGCTTTGTATTTTGCTTCTATTCTTTGTGCATGAAGCAAGTTGGTATAATAGATAAAGTCTTGGCTGTGGAGATAGGACAGTGGTATGCTGGTCAGTGTTTAACAACTAGCTCTCCAAAAATGAAGGATAGGCATTAAAATTTAATCTACATTGTTAACATTTTTATCACTTTCTTTAGTCATTTAGACCAAAACAATAAATCAAGCTCTACTTTCTTGGTTTGCTTATTCCCGAATTGTAAATATTCACATTGAACATCTAATAATTTATGCTTCCTGGCACAGTCTTGGGTCAGCAAGACCTGGCTTTGAATTCTCCCACAGAAGCTTTCCAGTTGGGTGATTCTGGGCAAGTTAATTAACATAATTGCGCGTGATTACCTTTTCTTTAAGATAAGGGGTTTGGACTCGTTGATATATATAAGGTCCCCTCCAGCTCCCAGTCCAAGATACTTATGCTCTATTCCCTCATTGGAATGCAAGGAAGGCTTTATGGCTTGGATTTCTCATTTCTCTTTGGAAGCTGATGACTGATTGGCTGGTTTATCTCCCTTTTAAGTTTTTCAGCATTTAACCACATAAGACTGCCAATTTCCAACTCACCTCAGATTTTGAAAAAATGTTTTCAAAATAGTTCTTAGCTCACTCCTTCAATGTAATAATGAATCATAAATCATACTATGTGTCAGGTCCAATGTTAAACACTTTTGACAGATACCTCATTTGATTCTCACAACAACCCTTGGTGTAGATACCATTATTAATTTCCATTCCACATTTGGGAGAACTGAGTCAGACAGAGAGTAAGTGATTTGTCCAGGGTCACACTGCTAGTGAGTATCTAAGACTGAATTAGAAATCAGGTCTTCTTGTGTCCAGGCCCAGTGCTTTATCCATTGCACCACCAGCTTCTTGACACAAATGAAGAACAAACAGGCTATTACATACGTTCAGAAGGCCAGTCCTACAGTCATGTTTCATTCTGGCCCCATATTGATACGCTGGAGGGCATCTAGGAAAAAAAGGCTTCCAGATAATTTATTTATTCAACAAATATTTATCAAGTACAGACTATGGGTCAGGCACATACTGTATAGGGATGATTTGGAGAAACTAAGAATATTTAGCCTAGAAACTAGAGGCTCAGAAAAAGAGGACATGATAGCTATGATATTTGAAGAGCTGTCCAATGAAAGACAGATTAGTCTTGCTTTACTTGTCTTCCAAAGGAAAGAAAATGTTTAGCATTGTACAAGTACAGATACAAGCTTGATGTAAAATATTATTTAAAAATAGAACTATCTAGAAATATAATAGGGTTCCTCAGGAGATCATAGGCACAACCTCACTTGGAGGTAGAGACTAAATGACCACTTGATGGAGCTTCTGTTCAGAGGATTCTCACATGAGCACAGGACTGGCTAGATAAAAGGTCTACCAAGTTCCTTCCCATTGTGGGGTTCCAGAGTTCTAAAAGATCACATTTATTGTAGGGCTTGCTGATGGTACAGTGAACAGACAATTGGGCTTGGAAGCAGAAAGACCTGAGTTCAAATTTGACCCCAAGCATTTCCTAGCAGGGTAACTCTGGGTGAATAACCCCTTTTTGCCTCAGTTTCCTCACCTATAAAATGGGGACAATAATAACCCTTCCCTCCCAGGATTGTTTTAAGGGTCAAATGAAATAATAATTATAAAATGCTTAGCACAGTCCCTGGCACATAGTAAGCACTATATAAATGTTAGCCATCATCATCATCATCATCATCATCATCATCATCATCATCATCATCATCTGACCTACTCAAGGAAGGTTGCATTTAATGGTGAAATTTGAGATGAGTTTTAAAGGCTTTGATAGGAGAGATGGGAAGAGTAGGACATTCAAGGCTATTAGAGGTAGGTAATGAGGAACTAGGTGGGAGCAGTGAATAGCGCATTAAACTTATAGTTGAGAAGAGCCGAGTTCAAAACCTTCCTCAGATACTTATCAGGAATATATTCTGTGGCAACTTACTTGACTTCTCTGGGCCCCATTTTCCTCATTGATTTAACATGGGGATAATCATTGCACCGATTGCAGAGTTTTTGTGAGGAACACGTAAGATAATGTAGGTAAATGGCTTGGCATATTTTAAAGATCTATATAAGTACCAATTATTATTTTTAATTGATTTATTTATTTTTAGTTTACAACATTCAGTTCCACAATCCCTTGTGTTTCAAATTTTCTCTCCCTCTCTTTTCCCCACCCCCCCCCCGCCATGGAGACATGCAATCAAATATAGATTCTACAAATACCATCACATTAAACATTAGTCAAACCAACTATTATTTTTATAGTAAGAAACCAAAACCATGGGAGAGTTAGAACCAAGCATGGAGAACACAGAATGCCAGGTTTCATTTTGCAGGCATTGATGTGTCACTGAAGACAATAGTTTATGAAGATTAATAATGGTAAGCATAATGCAGAATGGATTGGAAGGAGAAGAGATAGGAAACTGGGAGAGTAGGTAGAAAGACATCATGTAGGAAAGAAGGGTGTACTAGAACTACAGAATCAAAGATGACCAGGAGGAAATTTACCAGACAGACTTTATACAGAAAAATTTGACAAGTGTTGAGTACTGATTGGATTTGGGAGATAAGGAAAAGAGTTATATATGCTTCTTAAGTTTTGAGTTTAGATTACTGGGAAGTTGACAAAGTTATCAACAGAACTAGATAATTCAGGAAGAAAAGTTAATTTGCAAACGGATGAAACTAGTGAGTTTGGTTACAGACATTTTGATTTTAAGTCTCTAAATTGTTCATGACAGAGTACAATCCTATGTTCTGCTTCCCTCTGATTAATTTCCTCAATGCTTCTTACATCTGCAAAAGGAGACAGATGTTGCATTAAGCTTTTCTCTAATGCAATATGAAGGGAACTCATACCCAAATAGAGGCAAAACTACATAAAGGAGACAGCAGTGGCTTCAATAGAACAGAACATGGATACATGGGAAATCCATCAGACTTATTGTGGAATTGAATTGAAGGAGCCAGCCAAGGACCTATTCTGAAAGCCTTTCTCAAAATCTGAGGTGAGTCGGAAATTGGCAAGCTCGTGTGGTTGAATGTTGATAAGCTTAAAAGGGAGATAAACCAGCCAATCACCCAATAGATTCCAAAGAGAAATGAAAAATCCAAGTCATAAAGCATGTCTCTCTTGGGAGAGAGGTGTGCAAAAAAGAACTACAAAGTGGGTGAATTTGAAAGGTCAAAATAATTTATTTCACTTATTGGCATAGCTTCCGACAATCTCAAATTTTGCAACTATTATTCATTTCAGGTTTCTACCATGTCTTATGAAACCAGCCAGTCAATTTCACATACATAGCTCTTCTTTCCTCCTAAACTATCAGAACTAGTTAAATGGAAAATCTTCATGATTTCCCATTGGGTGAAGCTTCAAAGTTGTAAATAATCAGCAATTATTTTTTCTTAATTACTTGCCACTTCCTCTTCCTCCTTAGGGACCATAGAAATTGATTCATAATGTTTGTAAAGAACTTTGAAATCTTCAGAACAACAGTATTATCAAAGGTTATCTTTGGGGATGAACTAATTTCAGATTAAAAATAGTTTATATCCCCCTAGATAATGGAAAGATAGATGTATTAAAATTTAAAAGTAAAAGGAAATGTACTACCTTCTGAAAATAAAAAGAGAGGAAAAACAAGATGTTTCCATCATTATGACACAGTCACTAATAGAAACCAAGGGGCAGCCACTTTCTAGAGTCCAAATAAAAAATCTCTGACCTCAGGTCTGACACCTGACAAGACATCTTTTAAAAACCATTTAGAATCTAGCCCTAAATCGCTAATCACATTGCAACTCTTGACCACGATAAAGTGTGTTATTCTGTAGATAGGCACGATCAGTATCTTGGTCTTCCCACAGTGCAAAAAAGTTATTGGCTAGTTGGTACATTTCCTGGCTAATGACACAGAATTAAATTAAAATATATTATGCAAATGATATTAACAAACTCTGTGATTGAATCACTTAAGAAAAATGATAATGTTAATTAAAGCTGTGCACTTCTTGGCTCATCAGAACATGCCCAGGCTAACTTGAAAGGCATGAGAAATCATTTTTCCCCTCTTCCAATTGGATTGTTAGTAAAGTGGTGATGTACAAAGGAACAATAATCTATAAAACAAGTACTGCAATAGTTTGCAAACCTTCCATTTCACCAGTGCACAGTGAAGGTCAAAAATACAAGCTCAAATCAGTATTTGGACATGTTCTTGGTTCTTTGTCTCTGATGTAACATATGCCTTACTTAAATCTGTTGTCCCGAGCTTGTTCCCAGCTTCCCCCTGAAAGAAAGGCCCATCTTCTTAGCACCATTTTTTTCTAGTGAAGCGGTGTGGCTAAGAGTCACGTGTGGCACTGAAGTTAAAGATCTCCCAGCAGTCAACAGAAAAGCTCCTAGTGAATATGGGGTCTCCCCTTGTACCTTTCTACCACTACTATCATCTGTCCCACTCTGTGTACTCCGTATTCCAGTGACACTGGCCTCCTTGCTATCCGTCAAACAAAATACTTGTGATGCTGGGCATTTCCTTTCACTGGCTATTTCTTATTCCTGCAATTCTTTTCCTCCTCATGTGTATCCACAGGCTTCCTTTGAGTCCCAGCTAAAATCTCACCTTCTTCATGAAGCTTTTTTTGATTCCCCTTAATTCTAGTCACTTCCTTTTGTTGATTATTTCCAATTTATTCTGTGTATGGCTTTTTTGTATATAGTTGTTTTCATGTGGTGTCCACTATTAGGTCCTGGACTTCTTGAGAGCAGGGACTCCTTAAGACACACAAGCCCTACCCTGATCCTATTGAACTTGGTAGCTTCATTTGGGAGATGATCATCCAGACTGGTAAGCATTGTTGTTTGTTTGTTTTTTAAGCATGACATTAGTGAAGCCTAACGTGAGAGTGGATTCAATACCTAACCAAGACATCTGAAAAGATCCTGATTCATCAACAGCATCCCAAATCTCCATCAGTGTTCTCATCAATATTTCTTTCTCTTCGTCAAAAGGGGAATCTAATTAGAATTAGTAAAAGGTTAACCCAAGACAAAATTATGAAATAAGTCACTTGTGTTTTTAGGACTAATTACTTTATAAGTTTTCTTCTTCTGATACTAATATTCTATCCTCTTTCCAAGATTCTAGACTGTCCCATTACCACAGTGATTATAAGGACTGGAAAGGACCCAAACCCAGGGAGGCTTTTATTTGTAAGTCAGTCAACAAACCTTTATTAAGCATTTGTTTATATACGAGCACTGTGCTAAATACTGGAAAAACAAAGACAAGTGAAAGACAGTCCCTTTAGGAAATGTACATTCTAATGGAGGAATATAGCACATAAAAAGAAAGTGAAAGGAGTGAGGGGCAGGAAGTAAAAAAGAGGAAGATATGTGGTTTGGGGGCACAATGAAGAATTCTGTAATTCAGCCTACTCAGAAATGAACAAATGCTCTCCTTTAATGGAGTTTATGGGAAGAGCCATCCAAGTGGTTTCCGGGACATGATGAAATCCAAAGGAGTGCAACCTGATGGGAAATGAGGAGATGACTGATCCAGGTGTCCTGAAATGGAAGTTCTAGGAGAAGACCTCCATCCCCTAATGAGAGTATCAGAGGGGACTTCTGAGGTGTGAGTTCCATGGAGAGTGATTTTCCAGTAAGAAGAAGTTTCTGGGATGTTGGAGAAATTAAGAAGACTAAAGACTGGTGAAAAATAAAGAGTTGGCTGGTTTGGGTGCCCTCTTTAAAGGTAGGATCTATATTTTTAATATTTGATTGTAGAACTTTAAATTCTAGATTCTTTTGGTTTCTACCTCATCACCCATCCCCACTGGAAGGACATGCAATTCCATACAGGCTATACATGTGTAATTATGCAGAATATCTCCACAGTGGACATATTGTGAGAGACTAATTGTATGTCCCTCCTTCCTATCTCATACCCCCCATTTGTACTATTCTCTGCCCTGTCCCTTCACAGAAGTGTGTGCTTCCAGCAGCCCTCCACTCCACCCTGCCCTCTCCTCCATCATCCCACCTTTCATCTGCATCCCCCCTACTGTCCTGTGTGGCAAGATACCCAGTTCAGAGTTTATGTCACTCCTTCCCTAAGCCAAATTCATTGAGAGTAAAGTTGACCCTTTCCATTTTGCCTTCCTGTTCTTTCCCTCCATTGTAACAATTATCCCTTGCCTTTTCTATATGGGATGATTAACCCCATTTTGTCTCTCCCTGTTTCCTCTCATTCTAATGCTCTCCCACCTCAGAATTTCACCTTTTAAAGTATCATCTCTTCTTATTCAATCGATC
>JAQQSW010009838.1:0-13134 GCA_028646575.1 Pseudocheirus occidentalis
AATCAACTACCCAGCAAAATTGAGCATATTGTTCCAGGGGGAAATATGGTCATTCAATGAGGTGGAGAACTTTCAAGCATTCTTGCTGAAAAATCCAGAACTGAACAGAAAATTTGACAATCAAGCACAAGAAGCATGAGAAGAAGGTCATGGGATGCTCAAGACTAGGAAAGGGATCTATGACATAAGTTTCACCTCCATAGAACAGGATGCCTTCCCCAAGGTAAACACATCACCTCTAAACTCTTCACTCAAGTCTTGATTGATAGCTCTTCCCTCAGCCTCTTCTCCCCTCTGATCGGGGAGCTGGAGTGCAGAGTGCCAAACTCCTCCCAATCCCTTCCTTTAGAGAGGGCAGGAAGTGGACTCAGGTCCCTCTGCTCTGAATCTGCTGCTCCCCTTGGACTCAACCCCACAGAACAAAATGCCCCTGTACTGGGAACCCCTTGGAGTGCCCTCCTCACCTTCCTTCCTCCTTTTGTTTGTTATCTCCCCTTTAGACTGTAAGCTCCTAGAGAGCAAAAAATATGGATTTTTTCATATTTTGAAAACAAAATTAGTTTGATTTTCAAATTTTTTTAAATTAATTTTTCCCCAGCACTTAGCACAGTCCTAGGCACATCATGTCACCAGTAGTTCACCCACAGAACTAAGCCTAGATGATTTGTCCATCCTCTCCCTAAGAGAGAACAGAAATTTTCCAAAGGGAATGTGAGGAAGAGGGACAAGTTTGTTGAAGTGTCGAGGAGGAGCCCCAAGAATATGTGGCCACAGCAACTACCAAGACACTATTCCCTCCCACCCATATGGGGTGTTTTATATTGAAGAATCAGAGGGAAAGAGAAGAGCATAATCCTGCCAATCAATTAATAAACATCAATTAAGCACCTTCTATGTACAAGTACTGTGCTAAGTGCTGCTATTTCACATAATTATGACTAAGACCAGAGAAAAATACCACATCCTGAATTTCTTTTTCTGTATTTTTATTGCTGTGTGTTTTCAAAAATTAAAACAAATTTTATCTTAAAAAAAGATGTTTACATTCCTTTGATATATGTGACTCCTAAAATTTTATCATTATTAGAGCAGTTAGAAGGAATTTACATATACACAGGGAATGTATGTGAGTTGTCTATGATGGATTAGTACCCCACCACACACACACAAAGAATGTAGACTGAGAAAGAGGGATAAACTAGGAGAAGGGGGAAGGGAAAGGTAGAATGGGGGAAAGTATCTTACATAAAAGAGTCACACAGAAAAAGTCAAATTCATAAAAATACAAGTGATTCCTGAATTGATAATTAGTAAAATGTTATAAATAGGTAATTTTCAGAAGAAATGAAAACTAACTGTAGTCATAAAAATGCTTTAAATCATTAATGATTAGAGAAATACAAATTAAAACAACTCTTAGGTATCATCTCATATCTATCAGATTGCCTCATATGACAAAAAACTGACTAATGTTGGAGGGGAGATGGGAAAATTGGGACACTAACATATTATTGATGAAAAGTTGTAACTACGAACAAAGGGCTTTAAAATTGTCTATGCCTTTTGACCCATAAATGACACTATTATTAGGTCTACATTCCAAAGAGAATAAAATAAAATAAAATAAAACCACAAGGAAAAGGACCCATGTATGCAAAAATATTTATAGAAACTCTTTTTGTAATGGCAAAGATTTGTAAAGTAAGGAGATGCCCATCAGTTAGGGAATGGGTTGTGGTATGTGATTGTAAGGGAATACTATTCTGCTTTAAGGAATGATGAGTAGGATGTTTAAAAAAAACCTGGAAAGATTTACATAAACTAATACAAAGTGAATTGAGCAGAACAAGGAGAACCATTTACACAGTAAAAGTAATAATATATGATGATCAATTGAAGACTTCGCTATTCTCAGGAATGCAGTGATCTCAGACAATTCCAAAGGAACCATAATGAAAAATATTATCCACTTCCAGAGAAAGAACTGATAGAATCTAAATACAAATTGAAACATACTTCTTTACTTTGTTTTTCTTATTTTTGTTTTTGTGTTTTCTTTCACAATATGACTTATATGGAAATCTGTTTTGTATGACTATACTTGTATAACACATATAGAATTGTATAATACATACAGAATATATCTCAATGATGGAGGAGGGAGAGATGGAGGGAAAGGATTTGAAACCTGACATTTAAAAAAAAAGATGTTAAAATTGTATATGTAATTGGAGATAATATAATATTTGAAAAATCATAAAGGAGAAGAAAATGTGAAATGACAGTATAGAATCTAGCAAATGTTTTGTGTCACTGACTATTTGTGAATCACCCTTTATAGGCTGGTAATAAAACATCCCCTTCTTAGTCCATCTGACATCCTTCTTAATACAAAGTATTACCATCCTTTATTGCAGCCTGCATGAGAATACTGCATTCTGTTTTTTGCCAACATGCTTCAAATATTTGCCTCCAAAGTTTTATACCTCCTCAGGATTTTCCTACAGATCATAGTGATACTATGTATCTGGTGTATTGAAGACATGGGTATGAATCTATTATGACAGGCAATAAATCACCTGAGAATGCTTCTGGTATTTGGGAAAGTATCAAAATAATTATTTTGCCAAGTTGCTGATAGGAATTTTTTTTCCTCCCTTCTGTCAGCAATGTGAGCACTTAACCCTTATTCTGAGTTGCGTTCAAATGCCCAAGAGATTTCCAGTATCTGATTTCAGATAAAGATGGAATATTGATGATGTTGACATTATGGATTTTTTCATATTTTGAAAACAAAATTAGTTTGATTTTCAAAGCAGGAAGCAAGTATTGAATATTATAGCCACTGGTAATCTCTCATAACTGCTTTACCCTTTTTTATCCTACCTGAATCTTCCTGGAATTTTAAGGTTAAATATAGCAGTGTTTTTCCTATCTTTAAGTAGGAAATTATTGCCAGGGAAGTATGAACAAATTACTCTACACACTCCAAATATATGTTGTAAAACTTCATTTTGGCATTCAGTGGTGTTCCACAGGCCCACTCCTTAAATTACTGAAAGCCTATGACCATTCCCAAGGGGAATATAGGAAACATTTTCCATTTTTCTTAAGTCCTTAATCTTTCCCTCCCCCTATTACTGAGGTCAAAGTAACTTCTTGTGGGACTGTTCCGCCCATCCCAATTTCCACATATATTGCTATCTATTCCTTTTCTTCTTTTCTCAGAGGAATAATTACAAAACTTTGAATCCCAGAGGGTTAAGGGAGCTGAAAAGCTACCAAGTCAAACTAATGAAAAGGTACCCCTCATCTTTCCTAAAGTAAATCACATTTGACTGTGCATTTCCATTTTTTCTTTTAAACATCCCAGAGGACCATTTACCATTAATTACCTTCTCCTTCTGTCAACTTTGTTTCTTTTCTGATATATATATTTTTTCCTTCCACTTTCAAATGTTTAAAAAAATCTATTTTAAATGCAACATTAAACATGGAGAACAGCAAAACCTCAACCCTGCTTTTTCTCATTTTCTTTGCAAGCTAATATCCAGTTCCCTCTTTCTTTTTAGAGTCAAAATTATTTTTATTTAGTATTTCATTTTTCCTCCATTAAGCGTAAAATAATTTTAACATTCTTTTTAAAAAATAAGTTCCAAATTGTCTCCCTCCCTCAAACCACCCCCCTTAATGAGAAAGCAAGCAATTTGAATATATGAAGTCATGAAAAAACATATTTCCATATTAGTAATGTTGTAAAAGAAAACATAGAAAAAAATTAGAATTAATAAGTATGTTTCAATCTGTATTCACACTCCATCAATTCTTTTTCTGGGGATGGATAGCATTTTTCATCATAATTTCTTCAGAATTGTCTTGGATCACTGTATTGATGAGGATAGATAAGTCATTCACAGTTTATTTTCATACAATATTGTTGTTGCTCTATACAGTGCCCTCCTTGTTCTGCTCAATTCACTTTTCATTAGTTCATTTAACCTTTCCATATTTTTCTGAGAGCATTGTGCTCTTCATTTCTTATAGCACAATAGTATTCCATCACAATCATATGCAACCACTTATTCAACCATTCCCCAATTCATAAACACCCCCTCGATTTCCAATTCTTTGCCACCACTAAAAGAGCTGCTATAAATGTTTTTGTATATACAACTAATTCCCTTGATTTTTGTCTCTTTGGGATATGTAACTAGTAATGGTACTGCCGTGTGAAAAGATATGCATGATTTTATAGCCCTTTGTTCATAGATCCATATTGGTCTACAGAATGATTGAATCCATTCATAACTCCACCAACAATTCATTAACACTTCAGCTTTCCCACATCTCCACCCTTTGTTATTTTCCTTTTCTGTTACGTTATCCAATTGTTTTAATTTGCATTTCTCCAATCAACAGTGATTTAGAGCAGGACTTCTTAAACTTTCTTTTTTCCCACTGAGTAACCCCTCAAGCACTTCTTAAACTGTGGGTCATAACCCCATATGGGAAATTTTAGACCATTTTTTCACATGACTATTGATTGCTTTATTTCATCTGAAAATTGCCTGGTCATGTCTTTTGATTATTTATCAATTGTGAATAGCTCTTTTTAAAAAAATAAATTTCACTCCATTTTCTATATATATTTGAGAAATGAAAACTTTATCAGAACTTGCTGCAAACATTTTTTCATAGTTATGATTGCTAATTGTTTTTCTCTCTATCCTCTCCTCTCTCTCTCTCTCTCTCTCTCTCTCTCTCTCTCTCTCTCTCTCTCTCTCTAAATCACTGTTTACCATGCAGGAACATAAACACCTCAGCCTTATTGATTTCCTTATGATTAGCCTTTCCTATTCACCTTTTATGCTTCTCTTGAGTCTTGTATTTGAAAGTCAAATTTTCTATTCATCTTTGGTCTTAAGTCCTCTATTTCAATGAATATCTATATTGCCCCATGAAGGATTACACTCAGTTTTGCTTGGTAGGTAACTTTTTGTTGTAATTGTAGCTCCTTTGTCTTCTATAATATCATAATTGTAATTAGTTTCATCCTAATGTTTTACTGGGTCCAGCTATGTGGCACTGTAGAGTTCCAGATTTGAAGTCAGGAAGATGCATTTTCTTGGGATCAAATCCAGATTCTTGACACTTACTAGCCATATGACCCTAGGAAAGTCACTAAATCCCAATAGCCCTCCCCCACCAAAAAAAAGATGAAGGTTGACTAAAAGACTTTTAATATTTAATTTGAAAGTTAAAATTTAGATATGGTCTGTATCATTAGTATCATATAAAATGAAACCTTCTACTAAAGTAATTTCCATCTAACTTTAATTCTCAAGGAAACATTGCCCAAATATGTCTTTCTAATTTGTTTGCTCTTCTCTTCAGGGTTGTTTCTTTTGTTTTTTTTTCACTAGGTGAATCTTTCCCCAAAGCTCAATTTCTTCATTTCCAACTCCGTACTAAACATCTTTCCCAAATTCATTTTAGTACAATAGACTTGATATACCTGAATTAATCATCTTCTTCAAATCTGATCCCCTTCTCAATTTCACTATTTCTTTTTTTGCAATGCCATTCTTATCTCAATAAGTCAAATAGGATTATTTTTTGATGCCTTCCTCACTCACCTCAAGATGCCAAGTCTTATTTATTTATTTTTACTTGTACAAGATCTCAAACATTGTATCCCTCCTTTCCATTCAGTCCTTCCAAAGTGTTGTTTCAGAGCATTATTACCTCTCCTATGTAACATTATAAAAACTTATGAAAAAAAAGGGGGGGCTAGGTGGTGCAGTGAATAGAGCACCGGCCCTGGAGTCAGGAGTACCTGAGTTCAAATCCGGCCTCAGACACTTAATACAAAAAACTAGCCATGTGACCTTGGGCAAGTCACTTAACCCCAACTGCCCTCCAAAAAGCAAAAAAAAAAACCAAACTTATGAATAACCTGTTTCTTTTGTCTCTCCATCTCCAAAACATTCTTCTCATAGTGGCTAAATGTATTTAAGGTAGCTTTCCAAACACATTGAATCATCCTAAACCTTCAGTGGTTTCCCATCACCTGTGTGATAAAGTACAAACTTCCCATCCCAGCATTAAGGGTCATCCAAAATCTGACTCTAACCTATCTTTCCGATTTATTTGGACATTATTCCCTCTCTTTAAACTCCCAGTCAAAATGTACTTCTGTTTCACAAGCTCATCTTGCCATTTTCTATTTCTGTGAATGTATGCCAATCAACCCTAATACCTGATTTGCTCTCCCTGTTCTTCTCAGACTCTTCAAATCTTCATTTTTTGTTTGAAAGCTAGCTAAGATGCCCCCTTATGCATGGAACTGTCCTTGATGTGCTTGACTGAAAAGATAACTCTCTTATAAAGTTTTTCCATAGTTTTTATCTATATTTCTCTTTTATACTTTTCACATTCCTAGTTGTTTGGGTACAAGTTATTTCCCTTATGTTACATAATAATATCCTTCAGGACAGGGGATTATTGGTGTGAGTTTTTTTTTATCATTTTATCACCAATATTTAACAAAATTCCTTGCACATAGTAAGTTGTAAAATGTTTACTGATACTGTTTGAGATGAATTGAGGTGATTTAAAAGACTGCCAGTCCATTTGGCAACTAGAAGAAGATAAGGTTTCTTTTTAGAATCTGTTATCATTTGTCCACCTTCAAAGAGAATCAATGACCTCATGGGGTGATGTCTTGACTTGCTTGTGAATTGGATTTAAGTAAGGCAGAGTTGCACATAGTCATCAGCCTCACTCCCAGAATCATCCAAGTCAAAAATGACTGACTGACCCAGATACAATGGATAATATTGGCATTTTTGATGTCTGACCATGTTCTAAGCACTCCATAGTGCCTGCTTCAGTCATCCTCATGGCCAATGGAAGAAATTATTCTTACCTGCCCATTTCACTGCAGGAATTTTCACATGCTTAGACATCCTTGTAACTCACCAACAGTTTTGAGGGCCATTGGTTATCCTTCATGTGATTTAGCCCATCTGCCAACAGTTTTACTAGAGTGTGGCCACTTCTAATGCCATGCAAAAGCAGCTTTCCAGAAGAATGCTATTGTGAACAACTTTCAAGTTTCTGATTACATAGTATAGTGGACACTATTCAATAACAAATCAGGACAAAACATTCTCAGAAAATCAAGGTACAGCATTCAGAATATTACAACTTATCACAGAAAATCAAAACACAGCATTCACAATAACTTATCACTAAAATGACCACATACTTTTCACCAATGTGGTCACGTAGTTTTCAACAAAGTACATTCCTTAAGTCAATCAAAAATCCTTAATTCATTCACAAAGCACAAAAGTCAAAGTTCTCCATCCCTAGGTCACAGTAAATCATAATCTTCTCAGTCAATACATAGTATCCAAGTAAAGTCTTCTTTCAGCTTTACTCAAGGCTGGCTCTCAGTTTCCATGCTTCCTCTTCCATGGTCCCAGCTCCAACTGTCACCTGGGTTCAAAGGCAGGCAGCTACTAGTTCCTTGTCCAGCTCCTTGTCCAGCTCCTTGTCCAGTTCTTTGTCCAGTTCTGGTTCCATATTGAAGTTCACAGTATCCAGTCCATTTCAAGTCCTTCAAAGTTCCTGTTTGTGGGAAGACAAAGCTTGACAAAGCCACAATAATATCCATACACATTGCTGGTACCATCATCAATTCACTAACTGCCTGCGAAGTCAACTCAAAACCACCCACAAAGTCTGAGAACTCAACACAAATAATCAACATATAATTCAACACAGACCCATAAACAAGGTCCAAGAGGTCAGCACAAATCATCAGTAAAGTCCCAGGACCTGCAAACCCTTTTCCAGAACTTTGGTAAACAAACAATCAGAAAATCTTCATTCAGGGCTTCAAGTAAGATCCCAGGGCTTCTGTACAAAGTATCACAAACAAACATCAACCCAGAGAGAGTAGACAAACAGAATGCAGGGATACCACAAGTTTTCTCCTTCTTGACTCTGTCACCACAAAATCGTATTCTCAATTCTTCCCGTCTCTAGCCCTGGGGCTCTCCTTATATAGTCATTAGCTCCTCCCTGGCCATTCACAAGGTCTAGGGTTCACAAGTTGTGGGGTTCACATGTTTCTGTTTCTTAACAGACTTGATACAAGGCTCAAAAGAAGCTTTAATGGAAACAAGGTGCTAATTAAATAGTTGGAACAAGGTGTGACCTATTTCTGTGCTTGCTATTACAACACTGTGTATACTGCAGTTTCTTGGAGCCACAAGTAAGAATTGGGTGAATCAGGAGGATGCCAAAGATAGATTAGCAGCCCTGAAAAGGGCTCAATATGCTTTCACACAAGAGGTGCTATTCCTTCCTGTATATACTCTCAGTGGTGTGGTGGATGAGGTGGTAGGCTTTAACTCAAGAGGTTTCATCTTCCCGAGTTCAAATCTGGCCTCAGACCATTACTAGTTATGTGACCTTGGGTAAGTCTTGACTTAACCTTGCTTGCCACAGTTCCTCTTCTGTAAAATTAGCTGGAGAAGGAAACAGCAAACCACTCTAATATCTCTGGAATCTAATAAGGTTTGAGATTCCTTCCATTTTGGAGGGGGGATTATTAACTGAAGGATACCCCTAGTCTAACAGAAATCTCTCATTCCTGAATTTTAGTTCAAAGAGTCATTAATCCAAATTTGGGTGAGGTCAAATCAGTTATGCTTGGGGATATTAAGAATGTTTGGCTTAATGTTGAGCTTAATGTTGAACAACTGGAAAACTTTTCTGGACCAGAAAGTGCTCATCTTTCAAAATGTAAACTGATGCATTGAAACATGATGCCCTTAAGACAAACTGGAACAACTACATATTTCTATTTTAGTCCTAACAAGGAAAGATTATGTAAAATATTGTGATTTGTTCTTTGAGATAACTTAGTAAATAATTCTAGAAGTCTAGCCTCCTTTCCCAAAATGAATATTCTGTATTCCTCTATGTGCAAACTGGGCTGACAGTCTTTTAAATCACCTCAATTCATCTCAAATAATATTAGCAAACACTTTAGGCCAACCCTGGATAAAGCTGTCAAGCCAGAATAAACAAAACAAAGTCCTACGTGTAAACAGATGTTTGGTGGGAATCATGAGAGATGTAACATGTATAACCTTCATTCCATGTATTATGTCATGTACCTAAGGCCTTCATCATGTATGTATCATATTCTGATCAATGCACATCATGAGTGTGATGTGCAAATTTTGCTGATCACATATGTATTACATGAACATCATAGTGCTAATAATAGTTCCTATTGCATGTCAAAAACAATTATGTAAACATCATATGAAGATTATAGCACAACAGGTACTGATATTGAATATTTCTCCTGAAACAGACCAGAGACCTGCTGAAATCACTAGGAATTTGGTCAAAATCACAGCATCTGGAGCCCTCTGCAGCCATTGGGATTCTAATATACTTGATATAGACAGATTAGACTCCTCCCAGCAGAGGGTCCTAATCCAAATCCCTCTGACTCAGACCAGATCTGCCTCTCCAGGGTAACTCAAAATACCCTTTCCTTAATTCCTTGTAATGGTAATTAATTTAAATTTGAATACCCCTTTTTGTTATGTCAAATAAGTAGGTACTTAGCCCTTAGTCAAGCCTCTGTGAAAGACGCAGAGGGTGTGAATTCTGTCTCCTGTTGGTGGAGGAGACAGACAGTTTCTCTCAGTGAGCATCTGGAAGCTGACTGAGAAATGAGAGAGGATTTCCTTGAGACCAGAATCTGGTGAAGGCTGAAGTTGCTGCTAAGGCTGCCTGGAAGGCTGAGACTTCTTTGGCCTAGGTGAATTGCTGAAGTACTGAAGAAGCATGAGAAGGATAAGACTTTGTTTGTTTGTGGCTTGGTTGATCTTTGAGTTCCTGGGAACAGAAATTGTGAAGGTTTTGAGATGTGCTGGACACTGTGAACTTCAGTGTGTAGCAGGAACTTCCCAGAGGACTGACTGGATAAGGATCTAGGAACTGTCTGCCTCTGAATCTAGGTGAGTGTTTGGTGGATTAAGGTGGGATCTGGGACCAGGGAACGAGATCCAGGGAACCTGAGAGACCACCTTGAGTCAAGATGAAGTAAAGGCCTTTCTTTGGATATTGAATGTTGTGATAAAATTGAAGTTTACTAGACCCCAAGGGGTGAAGGGTTTGTGTAATTTTCTGATGATTGTGTTTAGTGATTTACAATACTTAGTGACTGACTGTTAGATATATGACTAAGTTAACCTATGATTCCCCCCTGAGTGAAAGACTGACTTATGTTTTGAGATGACTGAATGACTGAGTAAGGAGGCAAACATCCTTAGGGATAGCAGATGATTTTTCTTTTGTTTTTTGTTCTAAATCAGTGGTTCTCAACCTTCCTAATGCTGTGAACCTTTAATCCTCATATGTGGGTGTATCTGCATGTGGGTGGACCTGCCTGGAGATGGATAGTGGAGAGGTGTCTTAGGTGACCCCTGTGAAACGGTCATTCTACCCCCAAAGGGGTTGTGACCCACAGGTTGAGAACTGCTATTCTAAATACTGTGACCACTTTGGTGAAAGCAATGTGGCCATTTTAATGTTAAGCTGTTGTGAACACTCTATTGTGATTTTCTGTGATAAGATGTAATGTTGTGAATATTATATTGTGGTTTGTTGTCAATGTTTGCCTTGATTTGTTATGGAATAAATGGAGCATTCACTATACTGTGTAATTGGAACCTTAAAAGCTGTTCAAAGTAGCATTTTTGGGAAGCTGCTCATGCATGCATTACACTACCCTGATGAATACCCTCATCTTCCTAGTTGTTGTTGTTATTATTCAGTCCTGTACATATATTTGTGACCCCCATTTGGGGTTTTCTTGACGAAGATATGTAGTAGCACACCAGGATGGCCTGCTAGAACAATTTCTTTGATCTGTTTTTCTAAAGAAAATACAGCTTTAAAGGACCTTACTTTAATTAACAGACAGATAAGTACAGATAAGTAGAAAGAAGTAAGCATCCAAGAAAAAAATCAAATAGATAGGCCTCCAACTGTCTAAAGAGAATAATACAACCACCTATATACACCCCCTACATCTGAGTAGTTGGGGGTCTCTTAACAAATGGTTACTCAGTACCTTAGTACCAACATGTGTGAAAGCTTTCCTATAAGCAAGCCTTCCCATTAAAAACCTTTCCTAGTGCACTGACGGCGGAGCCAAGATGGCACCATAGAAGTAGCAAGGCTTTGCAGCTCCCACACAACCACCCTAAACACCCATAAAATATGAGCCCAGACAAAGTCTAGGACTCTCAGACTCACAAAAATACAGAAAACACATCTCTTGCTGAAGGCAGCTTGGCCACAGGGGTTCAGTGAGGTGGGCCAGGAGTGGAGGCTGGCCCAGCCTGAAGCCGAGACCGCAGCCAGGCCTGGGGCAGTGGGAAGGAGCTGAGCTGAGACAAGCCACGTAGCAGGCAGTCTGCAGGAGAGATCTACAGCCTCTAGCACCTCTACATCTACTGGAGAGGGGAAGCTCGGCTGGAGGTGCTCATCCAGCAGGCTGGCAGGCCAGGAGACAAGACCAGCCCAGGCTGAAACCACAACGAGTCCAGGCCAGGCCCCAGGGTGGCCAGGAGGAGCTGAGCCTGCCAAGCCACAGTGTGAATCTACTTCAGAGAAGATCTACTGCACCTGGAGCAATATGCACATCCACTAAGCCAGGATTAAAGGTCAGTGAAAGTGAGTGGAGCTTTCAAGCTAAATTTGGGGGAGGAAAAGGCCAATCTGCCCCCAGGGCAAGGAGGCAGTGGTGGAAAGGGAACTGCTGGAACCAGCAGCAACCCCCACTGGGCTGCTTCAGAGCCCCTGGCTTGTGGACTCTGCAGGGGGGTTGAATTGATTGATCAGGGCCAAGTGCTCTTGCATTGAGAGGCCTGGATCCAGATAGTGGTCTTGGGTGGTGGTCCTGGGGATCGCTTTCAGCAAGCCAAAGCTGAGGGGACTTGCAACACCCTCCCTAATAGCTCCAGCAGCTGGGAAAATCCCAGTGATTTTGAACAGAGCTTTCCCCCTTGGAAGCAGAGTTTCACAGAGCTAAAAAAAAACAAAAAACAACCAATTAATTGACTGGCCAAAATGAGGAAAATGAAGCAAAATAAGAACAGCAATAAAACTCTAGAATCCTTTTTTGTGGACAAAAAGGATCAACACATGGAACAGGAAGAATACAACACAGTCAGAAATCCCGCACCAAATGCTTCCAAGACACTTGAAGAATGCCTAGAAGCTATAGATAATCTGAAAAAGGACTTTGAAAAACAAATAAGAGAAGTGGAGGAAAAATTGGGAAGAGAAATGAGAATGATGCAAGAAAATCATGAAAAGAGAGTCAACAACCTGACTGAAGAAAACAACATGTTAAAAAATAGATTAACTCAAATGGCAAATGAGGCCCAGAAAGACAATGAGGAGAAGAATACCTTAAAAAGTCGAATTTACCAAATGGAAAAAGAATCTCAAAAGCATTCTGAAGAGAATAATTCCTGCAGAATTAGAGTGGAGCAAGTGGAAGCTAATGACTTCACGAGAAACCAAGATACTATTGAACAGTTACAAAGAAATGCAAAAATAGAAAGCAATGTGAAATATCTCCTTGAAAAAGCCACTGACTTGGAAAATAGATCCAGGAGAGACAATTTGAAAATTATTGGTCTATCTGAAACCCATTATCAAATAAAAGAACTTGGAAAGCATCCTTCAAGAAATCCCTCAAAGAAAATTGCCCTGACGATTTAGAGTCAGAGGGCAAAATAGAACTTGAAAGAATTCACCAATCACCTCTTCAAAAAGATCCGCAAAAGAAAACTCCTAGAAATGTTGTTGCCAGGTTCTAGAATCCCCACACCAAGGAGAAAATATTACAGGCTGCCAAGAGAAAACCATTTGAATACTGTGGAAGCACTATCAGGATAACCCAGGATCTGGCAGCTTCTACACAGAGGGATCAAAGGGCCTGGAATACGATATTTCAAAGATTAAGGGAGCTGGGATTAAAACCAAGAATCAACTACCCAGCAAGACTGAGCATATTATTCCAGG
>JAQQSW010009839.1:0-13134 GCA_028646575.1 Pseudocheirus occidentalis
TTTTGTTTGTTTGTTTTCACTAATTGGCTTTATTGTATAGATACGGAGTATTCTACAATCCCCTATATGTATCTTCCATATTTGATTATTCTAACAAATAAGAATATTCACAAAAGTATCTGTGAGAATTCTGTAGAAGGAGGGCCCCCATATATTTATGGAACACATAAAATATAGTAGGGTGGTTTCCAACTAGTACTCTAGCTTTCCCAAATGGGACAACTAATGTGGTTATGCTCTAGTTTTTGAATGTACAAGAAATGCATGGGATTCTTAAAGAAACCACAGATGAAGCAAAATCAATCTCTGGTTATTAAAAAAAAAAAAGCTAAACCACGCTGTCATTTTAAATGCTGCCAGTAGACCCATGGAGGAAATACTTGGCACTTCTTTCTTCAAGAGTGGTTTTATTCTATGGCAGCAACCCAATGAATCTCAGAGTTATTTTATATTTTTCAATAGAAATAAGAAAACTTGTCATACCCAAAGAGTTGTGAAAGCAGACATAATCCTAGTTTTTGGTAACTTTGTTTCCTGGTAACATAAACTTAATTTTCAGTGAAGCAAAATTCTGAGTTTAAATCCTAGGTTACACATGGTTCATAATTATTTCGAGCCATGAATATATATGTGTATACACCTAGAAACATTCTGTTTGTGCTGAGAGGCAGAAAGAATAATGAGAGGAAGGTCACGCTTGAAAATGTGCTTACCTCTTCTATTAAGTCCAAGTATATAAATAAAATGAATAATGAGAGAAAGGGTGAAAAACAAAGATTCTGCAAAGTGTGAAAAATCGGAACATGACAGTGTCTGAAAGAAGTAGAGAATGATCCAAAGGCAATATAAAGACCTATAATGTCTGTGAGCTGGAAGAATATTGCAAGGAAGAATAAGAAAGAAGTGGTATGAAGGACATCATAAGATAAATGGATGAATAAACAAAAAAAGGGGTTGCCTCAGTTATTTATTAGTTGTATGACCTTGGTTAAGTTGCTTCATCTATGAAATTATGGAGCTGGTCCTCAAGGACTCTAAGGTACCTTCTAACAACTTCCTTCTAACAGCCACAAGTCTATAACTCAGTTATATCCACCCCTGTTATGTCAAGAGACTGTGAGGGAAGTTAACAATTTTTTGGATGTACTCCACAGAGTGAATTTATGGGGAAGGAATGGAGGAGCCAAGCAGGCATAGATGGACTATGATTAGAGTATGTTGTAGGAGGGAATATTCAAATAGTTAAGTTTACAGATTGACTGGAGCATCATTTAAAAATAATAATTCTTTAATGTGAAAAGTACTAGATATTCCAATATCTTGAGTTTCTACAATTATTTCTCTCCTCTTCCTACTCTCAGTAGTAAACTTGGAGGCAGGAACACCTGAGTTCAAATGTGACCTCAGTCACTTATTGTGATACTGAGCAAGTCTCTTAAAATCTACTTTGTTTCAGTTCCTTCCTTTGTCAAATGGACATAATAACAGGACTTACCTCCCAGGGTTGTTGAGGCAAATGAGATGATATGTATAAAGTGCTTTGCCACCCTGAAAGTGCTATATAAATATGAGCTATTATTGTTATGTAAGTATTTCATATTCAAAGCAATGCTCTTAATTCTTTAATCAATGGGTAGAACAAATTACTATGTTCTCCAATATGAAAGTGACAAATATATACACTTGCAACTGAACAAGGATGGAGGATGAAAAGGTGTGAAAGTCCACCTGTTTTTACCCAGTATCACGAGAGGGTCTTATTGCTGTTTTCAGGGGCCATCCACAGTCTTGCTCACAGACATTCTTCTAATACTTTAAAAGGGATGGAAGAGATACTGAGCAGATTATAACTGAAGACGTGGCAGAAACTCAGCATGTGACAGGTGCACCTATCACAATAAGTGACTGAGGTCACACTTGAACTCAGGTCTTCCTGACTCCAAGTTTACTACTGAGAGTGGGTGGGATCTCTATTTAGGGGTGCACCTCAGAGAGAACGCCAGCTCAAACTTTTATGACTATGATACTTAGAATGACTTGTATTTTTAACACCGCCAATGGAAAAATTAATAAAAATTAGAATGTCATTTCTGACTGCCCCTAAAAATTTTTTTTTTTAATAAGGGGCTATCATGTCCCCAGCAGCTATTAAGAATATTATCACAGAAAGACTTGCTCAAAAGCATTCTTCAACTTTACATTTTCACTGTGATTATTATAGGACTTTGAAAATAATTCAGGTACAGAAATTCCAAATTAGGGGAAATAGGACATGGGAAAGAGGAATTGTGGAACTGCCGGAGATGCCACATTTGGCATTCCATTTGTGAATGTGGTGGCCCTCTAAGGAGGCACATGGCATTCTCTGCTTAGAATGCTCCAATAGCACATTCTAGCTAAAGATACATTAACTCCTCTGCTTTCTCGCTGGCACTTTGCCTCAAAGTAAGATTTTCTCCCCCCCTGCTCCTGGGCATCTTGCCAATGTGGCTGCTTATTCTGGGTGGAGCTGAGGAACTACATTCATCCAACTTGCCACTGGGATTCGTGATAGAAGTTGCCTGGAAATGGAGCTATCAGCAGGGCAACAGGAAATCATTGCCACCCTTTGAGAGTAACTGCACCAGCCGGCCACCCAGGAATAGAGGTAGAGAAGAAAGAAGAGTTTGTTGCTGCCAGCATCCCCTCCCTCCTCTTGTCAACATAGGGTGCCTCTGAGGTCAATGTCTCTGACTTAGAGCCTAGTAGAAGTAGTCTTCTCATCTGGCCCTGTTCTAGGAGGCTACAAAATGCCGCCCCTCCAACCCCCAGCACCTTTCTCTTTTTTGGTCACCATCCCTCCTATTTATATATAAAGACATTAATAAGGCATGATATTATTTCTGCTTTGTCAACTACTCTTTAAATATCCTGAACATACTACAAAATAAGGCTAAATAAGTAGTCTCATCAACATGAATAAGCCTCACCACACTCTCTACTAAAACTCAAGAAAGGTATGGCGTTGAAATCATCCCGGGCTTAAAACTGCTATATATATAAAATTCCCAGCTTTTGTGTCCATAAGTTTGCTTTTATACCTCACTGCCAGTAGACTCTAAGATGGAAACCTTTCCTTTCCCATTTCGGCCTCCTTCCTTTCTAGTCTTTCAACTGATCTGTCTTCTGAATTACGATGAAAGACAAGCATATTTGCTACCAGATGCTAATCTGGCATTGACGAATTTCCAGAGTTGGCATGCCCAGTCCAGTTCTCTTAATTCTTGGAGATATGTTAGGGATCCCAGTGCTCAGATGAGCAATTCTGTGATCATCATTTACATAGCTTAGGTTATGGAGTGGGGATTCCTAGCTTTAAAAATTTTACATTAAAGGAAAAAGTTGTAATCTTGAATTTGACCTTCCTCAGCTCATGTGATGTAACTCTGGATCTGACCTTTCTATAAAATGTTTTGTTTTGTTTTTTTATGATCATGGAAAAAGTGAAACCAATACATTGACTAGGCATAGATTAGATGGCATTGATTTAACAATATATAATTGATCTGGAATTGGTGTTTCTTTTAGTTGCTATGAAATTTGATTCAATTTTGTTGAGTGAGCCATTCAGATTTTACTGCATGGCTTCAAGAACATGTTTTCTAAGTGGTCTACCTTATATTATACAGCAGCTGTGGCAAATACTGTCTCAGAGTCATTGGGTTTGAGGTTTATTTAATGTAAATACAGTCTAGACTCATTATCTTGCCCCATCTTGAAGCCTGGAGCAACCAGAAGCAAATTTGATGAGAAAGCAGAAGCTAGAAATATTAGGAACAAACAATTAAGTGGGAAGTCCTGGGTGGTTCTCTACGAACAACAGAATTGGCATCATAACAAAGGGAGGTCAGGTTGGGAAAGGGCAAGATAAGGAACCCGAGACTGTATGTGAAAACTTAAACATCAGACCTGCACGTGCCAAGCCCTGTTCAGTAATAAGCCCTGCACTGTATAAAGTGAAAGCCATTAATGACTGTGAAAAGCCCCTCCTCCCAGGTGGCTATAAGCCCCAGCAGTAACAATACTCACGCTGACACTGTCCCCATGACTGGCGAGCCCAGCCCCAGCAGCAATCAATTCTGCTGCCATAACGACAGAGTCCAATGGAGGACACTATTTGCCTGGGCCATCTACAAAAAAAGAAAAAGAAAAATCAGATAAATACATTTTGGAGGTTAAAAACAACTTCTCCATGAATTTCTCAGAAATAATATAGCTACTATCTCTCTTCTAAGCCTGTTGTCTATGAAAAATTTAAAAATCAAACTTTTAGGTAGATGAGAGTTGAGGTTGCTTTCATAGCAATATTACTTATGACCTAAGTCCCACAGTGAAAACCTTAAATAGTGGATAATCCCTCTGGAGAAGAAACCTAAAACAAAATGTCAGAAGTCATAGGATGAGTGTTAAAACCTTGTTCCTAATGACATATTACCTGTCATGGACAAAATCAAAAGCTTTGACAGATTCTACATAAATGATTTCACACCAACAACAAATTTGCCAAAATAAAGAACAAAAATAGACTTTACTTTCTCTCATATAAATGTGGGGGAAAAAAGAGATTATCTTTCTCCATCCTGAATGTGAGAATAAGGTAGAAGTGATTTGAAGAGATACCTTTTTAAAGTTCACCAAAAGCACTTGAGAAAAATCTTAGCAACAAGACAAAAAAGTTTACAAAAATTTTCACTCTAATTGTCTTAGAGATAACAGAACAGCTAGAAAGAAACAAAGCTTTTTTTTTTTTTCTGTGTCAAAAATCCTCACTTTTCCCCCTTTATACAGAGTGACAGGGTAGGTTGTACAATGATTGCCTAAGAGTGTAAATAGTCAGAAGATTGGAGTTTGAGTCTTCCTAGCTCTGTTAGCCAAACCCTAACCAAGAGCCTAGTTTCTTATCTATTAAAGGGGGATAATAACATCTCTTTCTAGAAGTTAGGTGGTTAGTGGATAGAGCCCTGGACCTAGAGTGAGGGAGACCTGAGCTCATATTTAGACTCAGACACCTTGGGTGCACGTGTTGTATAAGTCACTAAATCTGTGCCTGACTCAGTTTCCCCTAATGTATGGGAGAATAATAACAGCATTTACCTCCAGGGTTGTTGTGAGGACCAAATAACATTTGTAAAGCTCTTAGGCATTTCCCTTCCCTTTATCTGACCCAGTTGTTCTATGGATCAGATAAAAGTAAGTGAAAGAGCTTTATAAAAACTCCAAACTCTTAACTGTCATGTACTATTATAAGATGCTATTATTATGGTGCAAAACTTAAAGTAATAAATGGAAAATATTTAATCATATTTTGACAGCTTAAGGATACACAGCAGGCATTTATAGAAGGCCACGGATCGTTGATTGATTTTCATTTTATATGCATTCTTCCTTTGGACACTTTTTGTCGTTAATGGTTGCTCTTCTCGAGTTAAGCTTGAGGGATTTTCAGTTTCTTGCAAAAAAAAGATAAGGTTAGGCCTATCTCTGATTTTTAAAAAGGGCACGTAAGATTTCGAGCACATGTGTATTTGATGAATTCCTAACTGGAATTGGGAGTGTAAAAATTGCGTTGAAATTGTCTATAGTGGACACGGAGTAAAACAGAACAAGATATTTAGTCTAGTTCTGTTGCTAGAAATGTTGTTCGCTTTACTGCCCCACCAAAAAGTCCCCCAAACTTTCTATTTCCCCCGGCCATGTATATAGATCAAGCGGCTGCACTTCCCTCACCCACCCCACTCCCGCCCTCAATCTCCTCTTAACTCCCAACCCGGCCACTGTTCTCAGCAGGAAGAAGAAAGCAAACTCAGCGAGGCAGGTTCGTTTCGAGACTGCAGGTAAACCAGGTGTGGAGTGTTTCTTTAGGGGGCTAGCAAGGAAGGGGGTAAGGAGGCGGGGTTCAAATTCCAAGCGCAGCTAAACCAGCCTAAGAAGAGGAGCCCCAAGGCTGTCTGACCCCCTCAGACCCGCCCAGACCCTTAGCTGATTCACCTGGAATACAAATCCAAGCAGAGGCTTAATCTGTTCTCCTGCTGCCCGGAGTTAACTAAGCGCGCGCACAAACAGCCGGATCAGGCCCTAGCAGGAAGGGGCTCCCCGGCGGCATCAACTGCGGGCGAGCCCGGCAGCTGTTCTCGACCCGCTGGAGGGAGGGCGCAGCCTGCAGGAGGGAGGGCGCCCCAGCTGAGTGACAGCGCGCAGCCAGAGAATTGTTCAAACCTGTCAAAGCACGCAGATGTCGGGTCCCTGTTAGGCGCAAGATGCATCATTCAAGTACACAACACACACTCCCCAGCCTCGTAACCCTGGTTCTTTCCCCCCAGGGGAATATTGTCCCTTCTCTCCTATTTTTGGGACGTACTGAATTTCAGCCTCCAACTCTTCAGAGGAGAAAGAGAGCCCGAGAAGCCGGCGTCTTCCTGCCCCTAGCCCTGGTGTACTTGGGACGCTGACAGTGCCAGGGAGGGATTTATCCGGGGTTGCTCCGAAGTTTCCCTTGGCCCGGGAGGGATCCGTGAAAAATGGACGAGCGCCCTAGGCGAGCGAGATGGCTCGGGATTCGTCTACTAGTTGGAGCTCTCCCCTACCCGGGGGATGAAGGCATAGGCTTTTTTTAGTTAGAGCGCACAGGCTGGGATCCTTCCTCGCCAATAATCTTCTCCCCTTTGCCAACTGGGGGCGGGGGAAGAGATGGAACAGAGGGGGAGTTGGACGCCTGGCAGCCCGAGGCCCCCACCCGGCCGGTAAGTTCTTTGCCCCGCACAGGTGGTTCTCCAGTCCCATCTGTCCTCTGTGGTGAGAAAGGCTTGCAAACTATTGCAAGAGACTTCACGGATTTCTCTCTCCCCAGCTCGGGTGTACACGGGGTCCCGACCGCAGCCGAGGCAGTTAGCAAACATTTCCTTGGACAGAGGGCGAGCAGAGAAACACTTCTCCCCCCACCCGTGTCTCCTGCCTCCCGAAAGCTGCGGTGCCCTGCCGAGGGCTTACCTTCCATCGAACTCGGACGAAGCCTCCATGTAGAGCGAAGACGCGAGCACCAGTCCCAGGAGTAAATCCATGTCTGGAGGAGAAGCCCTCCCGAGAGTGCGGACTGGCCGGGGCTAGAGCCACGCTAAGGAGTGTGGTAGCAGCAGCGGCGGCCGCAACTGCAGGGAGGGGAACAGGTTGGAGGGGAGGAGCAGCGCTGACAGTCAGCGGGGGCAGCCTAGAAGCGCACGCTCCTTCCTCAGCCCTGCTCCCTCTCCAAGCTGCCAGCTGCAGGGGTCCCCCACCCGCAGCTCCTGGAGCTCGGGGGGCAGAAGCGTGGAGGAGAGCAGCCTGAACTGCTCTGGCCAAGCGCCCGCAGCCCCTCTAAGGTTCTCTCCCAGGGAGAGGGAGGCGCTGCAGGGGAGGGAGGGAAAGGAGAGAAAGATGAGGAGAGGGAGGGCAGAGGAGCCGCCAGAGGGGCGGGGAAGGGCGCGAGCCCACGCGCGTGCCTGGCCTCTTTCCCTGCTCTCCGGGAGCTGGGAACCAGGGGGAGCACGCACAGGCTCTCCCGGAGACCCCAGGGCGAGAAGAAGTGCAGCAGGGGACTGAGGGGGTCAGTGAGAGTGAACTACTGGGAGATAGGAAGCAAAGGTGAAAGCCTAATGAAATGAAAAGGAAGCTGGAGGTAATGGTGAGCCAGGAAGGGGAGGGGAGCTGCCAAGTAGTAGGGAGAGGTATGCGTTTTATGCACAGTCTGGGAGAAGGGGTTGGTGCAGGTGAGTTCTAGTCGGGAGGGGTGTGTCTTGGAGAGGAGCAGGATCAGCAGGCGAGAAGGAAACTCGGGGAATGCATTCAGTGAAACTGCAGCATGACATGAACAGAACTGCCGAGAGCATATTTTAGGAGTCACTTATACCCAGGCTGCGGATGGGCGCATTTTTTTCTTCCAAAGGAAATAAAATACCAAGCTTTCTAGTAGAGCTTTGAAGTAAAGTAGAGTCCGATTGTTTTGAGCTTGTTCAACTCAGCTTCAAGTGCATTAAAAAGACTGGAGGAGAGTGTCTCACACACTGACCAAAGATGAATCACGTACCGTTCTATCATTTTATTATTGAAAGGGTGGAAGATTTCCACATTTCCCCCTTTAAAAGAAAAGCATACTATTCATAATCTCACAAATTCCAAAGACGATAATAGAAAGTGTATTTCATTTGCAATGTTACTGTAAATTACAAAACAAAAGCAAACTGCTTGGAGGTTTCCAACACTTTGCAAAATCTGAGAAAAGCCTGCTGCTGGCTAGTTTTACCTTCCTTAACTCTCATTTCGTCTAAGAAGAGGCATTGTCCCTTCCAATAAGAAAATAAATTATTTCAACACAAATGACTTTGATCTCAAGTTATTTTCTGTGAGCAAAACAAGTTTCTATTTTAACATCAGGAAACATGATGAGTACTTGCCAATTCAGACTTGGGACATTTTTTTAGGCAAACAGCTTGTTGTCATCCACCCCAGCTCCTGATCCTAATGTGACCCCAAAAAGTTGGAATCAAAATATTTGCTACAGCAAATGAAATTTTTGTTAAGTGTAATGTAGGCTGTCTTCCAGGCAGCAGGGGCTCCTCTGACCCATTCTCTTTGTTTATTGGGTTCCTGACTCGAATTTGCAAATAGCTTTGGGCAAATATTGGAAAAGGGCACAAGAAAAGTCTTAATGAGACAGAGAATAAAAATGTATCGAATAGAAGAGTAAAAATTGTTTGGGTGTTATCTATATATTTCTTCCTTTAATATTCTTTGCATACTTCTTCCTACCTCTTCAAATTTCAGCTTCTCCCCTCTTTAAGCTCTAATTATAACAGCCCATGTTTAATCATTGAATTAGATTCTTGGAAGGAATACCTAGAGATAAATATGCCCTTTCCCTTAGGCAAGACTGTCACTGAGAGATAGGATGATATCTAGGAAAGGAGAATATAACATCTCTGTTATTTTTTTAAGCCTTGATTATAGTGACCTAACAAAGTTTACCAGTAGGAATATACAAGTTAGTATGCATCTTAGAAGAGAAGAGTCAGGGTAATAAGCTTCTCTTTAGGTTAATAGAATGAAATTAAAAAAATAAAATAAAATAGATGAGAGGCTTGAAGGTCACAATAAAGATAGGAAGTAGCAGAAAGGAATCCTGATTGACATAGAAGTTGGAGAGTAGAGAGATGGGGGGGGGGGAGATAGGGAAGGCCCACCAAACACTTCGATCAATCAATCACTAAACATTTTACTAAGAATTTGCTATGAGCCAATAATTGCGCTAAGCATTGGGTATACAAAAATAGACAAAAGACACTCACTGTTCTCTGGGAACTTACAATGTAGTGGGACATTCAACACAAATAAATATGTATAAAGCAAGCTTATCTATAGGATCGATAGGAAATAACAGAGGGAAGGCACTAGAATGAAAAAGCACTGGGGAAAGCTTCCTGTAGAAGGTGGGATTTTAGGTGGTACTTAAAGGAATCCAAGGAAGGCAGTAGGCAGAGCAAAAGAAGGAGAGCATTCTAGGCATGAGGGACAGTCGGAGAAAATGCAAGAACTGAGAGATCATGCATCTTCTTCATGGATCATCCATAAGACCAGTGTCTCTGGATCAAACAGTGCAAGTCAGGGAGTATGATTTAAGAATATAAGGGTAAGAAACTTGGTCTCAGTTATCAAGGGCTTTGAATGCCAAAGAAAGCATTCTGTATTTGATCCTAGAACCAATAGGAAGCCACTGGAATTTATCGAATGGAGAGGGGGTGAAACAAGTGACCCATTAGGGGTTGAATGGAGGATGGATTCGAGTACAGTGGGACTTGAGGCAGGTAGACCCACCAGGAGTCTATAGCAATAAACTAGGCTTGCACCTGAGTGGTAGCAGAGTCAGAGGAGTTAAGGGGGCATATTCAAGAGATGTTGCAAATTTAAAATAGACAAGTCTTGTAGATAGATTGACTATGGGTAAGAGATAAAGTAGGAGGTGGGGAGGTAAAGAACAGCATTGCTTATTTAGAAGACATGCTCATGTGAGAAAATCCAGGAGCCAGAAGGAAGGAAGAGGTATGATGAGACAGCATTTGGGTGATGAGAGAAAAAAAACAGATGTGGTGTTAACGTAGGAGTATTATGGCATTCACAGAGTCCAAGTTCCTGCACCACCTAGTTGCCCCTCATTTCTACTTTAGCAAATAATCCTTCTTTGTTGAACAGAATCAGGTGCTAGCATTGCTGTTTTCCTCATGTGTTTCCCCCATTTCTTGAATTCTCACCTGTGGCTCCAAGAAGTAGCATGCAGCAACCACAACCCAGCAAAACCATCTCAAAAACCAGAATAAACCAGGTTTAAGATAACCAACACACCTCAAGCTGTTGAAGAGTTAGGGGGATGTCTACCCCAAGCATGTGAAGAGTTCCCCCATCAGAATGGATGGATAAGGGGCGGCTAGGTGGTGCAGTGAATAGAGCACCGGCCCTGGAGTCAGGAGTACCTGAGTTCAAATCCGGCCTCAGACACTTAACACAAAAAACTAGCCATGTGACCTCGGGCAAGTCACTTAACCCCAACTGCCCTCCAAAAGCAAAAAAAAAAAAAAAAAAAAAAAGGATGGATAAGAACAATTTATTCCAGCAGCCATGAAGGCGGCTGAAGCAGGTACTATGGAGCACTTATAGCTTGGTCAGACATTGAAGACTGCATCCCAAACCATCACCATGCATCTTGACTTTTGTCCTGCCACTGAACTTCAAGAAGAGAGAGTGAGGCTGGTGACTTTTGCACAACCCTGCCTCACTTAAATCCGGTTCATCATGAGCAAATCAAGGCATCATCTGTGATGTCGTTGATTCTCTTCAAAAAACAAACAAAATGAACAAAAATAACAGTACAGGATAAGCTGCAGAAAATCACAGAGGGAAGGCATAAGCCCTGAAGAAGACTATGACAAGCTTCTAATGGGAGGTAGAAATTTCAAGGAGATTTGAAATAATTCAGATAAACCTAGAGTTAAAGACAAGGATGTAGAAAATTCCAGGTATTAGGGACAGATGGTGAAAATGTGTGGAATCAGCTGGGAATGGTGATCAACACCCATAATCCCTGCTACTAGGGAGTCAAACTGGTGGACTCCTTGAGTTTGTGAGTTTTAAGCTGCAATATGGCTAAAGCTGACTGGTACCACATTACCATACCACAAATATGGTAAACTGCTGGGGGTAGGCAAACCACCAGACCAACAAAAGGGGGACTAACCACCCTGGGTCAGAAATGGAATGGGTCAAGATCAGCAGTGATATGTAGCCTGTGGTAGCTGCTGTACTTCCAATCTGTGCGATCCTACCTCCAAAACAAACAATTAATTCCAATACTATATAATTGATTTTGAAAAAGCAAAGGAGTCCTACCAAATTTTCTTTTACAACACAAATATGGTGCTGATAGTAAACCAGGAAGAACTTCCTTAATAAATATTGATGTAAAAATTTTAAATCAAATACTAGCAAGGGGATAACAATAATATACTACTGGAGGTAAGGAAGGCATTGGACTTTTGGAAAGATAGGAAGGGGCAAGGTTGTTGAGGGCTTTAAAAGCCAAACAGTGGATTTTATATTTTATTCTGCTGGCATTGGGGAGTCACATGAATTTATTGACTAGGATGATGACATGCTGTGCTTTGATAGTGTAGCAGAGGATGGACTGAGGAGTGTCTTGAAGCAGGAAGATTAACCAGAAGACCATTGCTATAATTCAGTTCAAGGTGATGAAGGTTCTCACCAGAGTGGTGGCAGAGTCAGGAGTGATACAGATGAGAGATGTTACAAAGCTAGAATGTACAGGATTTGGGAGCAGATTAGATATGAGGGGTGAGAGATTGAGATGTCAAAGATAAAATCTAGGTTGTGAGCTTGGGTGACTAAGAGAATGATGGTGCCCTCAACTGTAATAAAGAAGCAATTGATAAGTGGTCAAAGGATATGAATAGTGCATTTTCAGAAGAAGAAATGGCCATATAAAAATTTTAAATCACTAATAGTTAGAGAAATATAAATGAAAGCAACTCTAAGGTACTACTTTGTACTCATCACATCGGTCAAGTTGACTCTGCCCCCAAAGAAAGCAAAAGCTGCAGGGATTTTGGAAAAGTAGATGCATTAATGCATCTTTGATGAGCTGTGAACTAGAATAGTCATTCTGGAAAGAAATTGAGAACTTTGCTCAAAAGCTATGAGACTATGCATACTCTTTGACCATGTGATATCACTGTTAGGACTGTATCTTGAAGAGTTCAAAGAAAGAGGTAAAAGATCAATAGATAAAAAAACTCTTTTTAGCAGCTCATTTAATGGTAGCAAAGAATTGGAAACTGTAGAGTGCCTATCAGTTGGCATAATGGTAATGGAATTTAAAGATCCTCCTGTATTGGCTTGAGTGTTGAGTGCTAAAATCCAGAGCTTGTGAATCCCACTTTTGGGATGGTCTTGTTGACATGAAGAGAGAGGGCTGAACTAGGAAGAGCTGGTGCCATGGATTTAGAGAGAAGCCCAAGCAGAGAAAAGGCCCAAGCAGAGGAGGCCAGAAGGACTTTTGGGAAGCAGTATTGTAGAGGCAGAGAGAGAGTAGAATTGCCGGGGGCCAGAGTTGCTGAGAGAAAGACTGCTGAGGGCCAGTTGGAGCTGCCCAGGACTTTTGAGAACTGCCACCCAGAGCTGCTGAGAACTGAAAAGGCATGGCTGCATTTTGTCTGTCTGTTTTGATGTTTTTCCAGATTCACCTGCTGGTGAAGGACAGTGCTGTTCTTGCAGAGGTCCTGGAATCTTGCTGTTGGTTCAGAAGCCCTGAAAAAGGATTTTCTTGTTGCATGTTTACAGACATCCTGGAAGAGAGTCTTGCTGATGTTTTCAAGGGTTCTGGGACTGTTCTGCAGGCAGAGACTGGATTGATGAGGACACTGGCAATGTATCTTGTGGCTTTGTTAAGCTTTGTCTCTCCAGGAATAGAGATTGCTGAGAACTTGCTTCCTGTCAAGACGAAGAAAGGACCTCTCCTTGGGTTTTCAATGCTGTGATGATATCTTAACCTTGTTGTAG
>JAQQSW010009840.1:0-13133 GCA_028646575.1 Pseudocheirus occidentalis
ACAAATTAAGACAATTTGACTTAGGGGTGGAGAACTTTGTGTCACTTAAAGAGGATTGCTCCTTAATGATAATTGAGTTAAATACTTACAGAATGAAATCTTATTTTTAAAACTATGTTTCTACTTTGGTGAAAAGTATGTGCCCACTTTAGTGACAAGTTATTATATTTTAACATTGTGAATGCTAAGCTTTGGTTTTTGTCAATGTTTTACATTAGTTTATTACTGAATGAATACAGAGTGCGCTGTACTATATGTTCAGAACCTTGAAGCTATTCACAGCATCAGTCCTCCAGAAAGGTGCTTGTGCTTGGCTTTACAGAGACGAAATAACATACACACTCTGTTAGGTATAGAAATATATCTTACCCTGTAAGGAAATAGGAGGGCAACAGGTTAAGAGAAGAGGGTAACTGATAAAAGAGAGGTCAGATTGGAGGCTGAGATATTCACAAGGAACAAACTACTCAGAGAAGACAGGGTAAAAGGAAAGAGAGAGAGAGATACAGAGACAGAGAGAAAGAGAGAGGGGGGAGAGAGAGAGAAATGTAACTAATAGAAGTGAGGGAAATACACTATAACACTGAATGTAAATGGGATGAACTTATGTTCAAAACAGAATTAGATAGCAAAGTTAATTAAAAACCTGAATTATACAATATCTTGTTTACATGAAACACATCTAAATTAGAGGAAACTATTGTGCTTTCAGCTTAAGTTTAAAAAAGCAAGGGTAGCAATCATGATTTTAAAGTAAATAAAGGCAAAAGTAGACCTAATTAAAAGGGATGAGGAAGAAATTACATCTTTCTAAAACTTATCTTAGATAAGGGAGCAATAGCAATACTAAACATAAACGTACTATATGGTATAGCATCTGAAGTTTTAAGGGAGAAATTAAGTGATTTATAGGAAGAAATTGAGAGCAAAATTATATTATTGGTGAAACACAACTTTCCTACTCTCAGAACTTGATAAATTTAAGCACAAACTAAACAAGAAAAAAGTTAAACAAATGATTATAATTATGAACATTTAGCTACAATAACCTTTGAAGAAAATTGAATGGGAATAGAAAACAATATACCTTTTTTCTCAGAAGCAGCAGATTGCATCTACACCCAAAAATGAATATTCATTAGAGTATTGAACCTTCACAAATAAGTGTAGGAAAAAGAAATTTTAAACGCATCCTGTTCATATGATAATGCAACAAAAATTACATTCAATAAGCTTGAGAATAGAGGAATTTACCCAAATCCATTAAGATTAAGACTCCATGAAAAATGGATTCTGAGTCTGTAGTGTTGAAGGGGTGGGCTGTTCTGCCATTTCAACAATTCATCTGATTTCTACAGGACCATAACTGTTAACCTGAAAGTTTAGGTAAAGTTAAAGTTATGTGTAAATCAATATTGTTTATTCCCTTAAAGCTAGAAGAAACTAGCTTACTTGTATGGACAAGGAGTCAAAACTTAAGTTCTTACTGCCTGAAAAAAAGAATGAGAAACCTTAAATACATTTCAGAATCATCTCAATTCAAGATGGTGGTGTTACTCAAATTTATGATCTCCATATATATTTAGTCATAGCATGAGAAAGGAATTTTCATAATTGAATTGATGGTAAATACAGTAAAATAAGACACTTGACAAATTGTCATTTGAAAATATGACTCAGGATATTTGTGATTTCTTTACCATTTACATTTCAATAACACAGTATAAATATATATATATATATATATATATCCAAAAATATTAAGATTAATCTCTGATAATTCAAGTTAGTTCCTCAGGTTCAGGGACTCATCTTTAAGATTCATACAGTAAGCCCTATCTGGCTTTATTTGTAAAGGAAGAGGGATGCTTTGAGTTTACTCAGAGAACAAAGAAGCTGTCAGGTCCAGGTTTTTCTTCAGATTGATTAGTTCAGGCCCTGGTCCTTATTCAAGTTATAAAATTGAGTATCGATATATTTATGTAAATATAGCTATAGAGAAATATATCTAAAGTTTATTAAAGCCTTCTGTGGGGGCAGGGAGGATAGAAAAAAAGAACAAAGTAAAGAAGTTCATAAGAGAAAACAAAAAAATAACTCATAAGGCTGCTAAGAAAAGATAAACCATTCTAAAAACAGCAAAGAAAGCCAGCAAAAGCACAACAATGAATTTCAAATGACATCAATTGAATCACATACAGAAGTTATTGGTCTTATCACTCCTGGCTTTCAAATACTTCTTCAAAGTTAGAGAGATGATAATTTTGCATAGAAATTTTGCCAGTCACTATATTAAACATTTTATAATCATTATATCATTTTGTTCCCATAACAACCATTTTCCCCTTTAAAAATCAGGCTTTTTAAAAATATATATATATAAAATATCATGCAGGCTTCCTAAAATGAAAATTAATCGTCACATATTTAGAATCCTCTCTAATGGTCTGTGAACACAGCATGAGTTTTTCTTCCTAACTTTGTATTTAAATTCTAATATTTAAGTTTATGATATGTTTTTGTTTCTTTTCTCTATTTTTTATTTATTAAAGTTTCATTCTTCACCTATATGGTCTGTAGTGGTCTGTTTGTGCTTGATATTCTTGACTTCCCTCTCCAATTTAATCTCCACATAACCTATCTGAATGAGGAGGTTTATGTCTGATCTCAGACTCCTTTTTCTCACTGTGTCTCTTCCACAGTAATACATGGCTGTGTCCTCAGTTTGAAGAGAATTCATCTGCAGCTGCAGCATGTTGTGGATGTTGTCCCTGGAGATGGTGAATCAGCCTTTCACAGAGTCTGCATAGCTTGTGCTTTTTCCATTACCACCAATATATGAGATCCACTTGAGAATCTTCCCTGGAGCCTGGCGGATCCAGTACATGCCATAACTGCTGAAGGTGAATCCAGAAGCTTTGCGGGAAAGACTAAGTGAACCTCCAGGCTGTCTCACATCACCCCAAGACTCTTCAAGCTGAATATCACAATGGACACCTGAAAACAGAATCATTAAAGACAATAGTCACAAGAATGGTTTACTTCAAAGAGTTTCCTGGTCAAGAAAGAAACAAAAGACAAAATTACCTTGTAAAAGAGTCAGAATGAAAATTCCTCTCTATCTAAAACCCACTGCTCAAATTGTGCACTGTCAGTTTTTAGGAGAGAAAGACCACACAAAAGAAAAGTTCCTCTACTAGAGCTGTAGACACAGGCTTTTGCTGGTTTTTCATCCCTAGAGGGAGGAGCTGCATTTGCATGTCTTTCTCTGTTTAGTATGAAAAAGAGCAGCCACCTCCCCCTGGGATGAGTCCCCTCTCTTAGCTGCAGTTAGATGTTGCCCACAAAATTAGTTTTAAGTACCTGTGGATGGGTTCTGAAGCTGTGACACTGAGAATTTAATATTGTCAGTAAGTACTCAAATGTACCCTTCTCCATAACTTCTATACAAAGGGAATTATCATTGGACTTTTCTATATTTCTGTTATTTTCCCAATTTATCCCAAGGACATTTCAAATTAGGAAGGCACCCCAAGCTTTTGTCATGTTTTGTCTTTAGCAGCTACGAGGTCTATCTTGGAAGGAAGGAGCAGTATTTCTGAACTTATTCCTGACACCACTTTTTGCTCATATGGTTCTGTTTAAATTTATTATTATTATATTGTCATTATTAATATTAATCAATCAATTAATTATTTATATACAAATTAATATTAATAATAAATAATATTATTATTTATAAGATTCATTCTGTTTGTAACTGAATTTTATGTGGATTATGGAGCCTCAATCCCATTCATGGCCCCTTGAATACCTAAATATATGCTGTCATGAGAGAAGTCATTGTTAAGTCTTCTGTGTGTGCAGTATACTTCAGAATTCAGCAGAGACTGAAAATCAGGGCCTGACATTGTTTTTCGTTATGTTTAAATTTAGACGTAGGAAAGGGATAGAGAAAATGTTAATAATTCAGATTAAATTTAGCAAGGTATCATTTATTCATTTTCCTCCCCTGGAGAGCTGATGTTAAAAAAAACTTGCCAACACATCCAAGGTCATATGTCACTGAGCTGGAGGAATGGAGGCACAGTGCAAAATAAGGCCTGATAAGCCTCCTGGAACCTCCAAAATGCCACATATTTCATTTCTCAGGACTCATTATGTGTGGTGAGACAATGACACAATATCTTCTGGTGTATCTGGGGAAAGGTGTAGCCTGAGGTTCAGACTGCTCCTTTCCAGAGGAACCAAGTCTGCTGTCACCTACTGTACACAGTGGCATCAGGAGAGGCAACATTTTTCTTTCTT
Organism: Pseudocheirus occidentalis; assembly: GCA_028646575.1. NCBI lineage: Eukaryota > Metazoa > Chordata > Mammalia > Diprotodontia > Pseudocheiridae > Pseudocheirus > Pseudocheirus occidentalis. Next base: position 4,309 of record JAQQSW010009840.1, read on the forward strand.
ATGTCCATTTTACAGTAAATCTTTACTTATTAGGAAAAAGTAGTTCTCATCAGGGAGCATTAGAATGTTGGCAAAAATACATTACAGTTGGTAAAAATACATTTATACAAATGGGTATACATATGTGAAATTATTCATTTCTTTCTTACATGTAGATGGTATGTTTCTTCGTGTATTGTTTTATACTTATTATGGGTATTTATAACAGATAAAGTAACTTATTTGCAAAGGTGTTCTTGAAACAATAGTGATGTTAATGTCAATATTCTTTTTCTTCTGTTCATTTTACTCTTCATTATCTTGTGCAAGTCTTTCTTCTTTTTTCTAAAACCACTGGGTTAATCACTTCTTTTAGCATGCTAGAATTCCATCACAAGGTTATACCACAACTTGTCCAGCAATTCCCTAACTGATGTATACCCTGCAATTTTTGCCACTGCAAAGAGAACTACTATACATATTTTAGAATATATAGAATCTTTTCCTTTTTCATAATTATCTTCAGAAATACACCAATTAGTGGTATGGCTTGGAAAAAAGACACAGGTCTTTAAATAACTCTTTGACCTTAAATCCAGATTGCTCTCCAAAGTGGTTGAATCAGTTCACAATTCCACCAAGAAAGAGTTTCTTAATTTTTCCATATCCTCTTCCACACTTGTCATTTTCTTCTTCTGTCATGTTAAGGGAATCTGGTATGTATAAAATGATTTCTCAAGGTAGTTGTAATTTACATTTTTCTAATCAGTAGTGATTAGATAATTTTTATATGATTATAAATTGTTTTGATTTGTTCAGAAAATTGTCTGTTCATATCTTTTGGCCATTTATCAATTAAGAAATTACTCGTTCTAATAGATTGGGGAATGGTTCATTATGTATTTTAAATGTGTGGTCTTTATCTTATTAATTGTGTATAAAATACTTTTCCCCAATTTTCTGCTTTCTTTCTGATCTTGAAAACATTTGTTTTATTCATACAAAAACTGCTAATTTGGTAAAATTATTCATTCTTACAATTAACTTTTCATTTAACTCTTTGAGACTTCCTAAATACATCATCACATCTTCTGCTATAAGAAATAATGCTATTACCTGTTCTAATACTTTCTTTTTCTTCTTCTCTTATTACTGTTGCTAATATTTATACATTGATACTATCACGATTTTTTAATAATATACCCAATTATGTTAATAGTTTCCTTTTGTTAAAACATCCCTACATTTTCTGGTATAAAACTTACTTGATCATAATGTAAAATCTTTGGCATACATTGTTGAAACCTTTTAGCTATCATTTTATTTATTTTTACATTCATAATGATTGATGAAATTGACCTATCATTTTCTTTCTCACTTTTTTCTCTTCCTCATTTAGGTATCAGTATCATATTTGTCTTATAAAAGAAATTTGGTAGAATTCCTTCTTTACATATAATTCCAAATAATTTATTTAATATTGAAATTAGTTTATCTTTCAATGTTCAATATAATTCACTTGTAAGTCTATTTGGTACTGGAGCTTTTCTCTTCTGAAGTTCATTTATGACCTTTATATGACCTTTATTTTCCAATTTTAAAAAAGTCTATTGCAACTATAGTTCTGTTTCCTCTTCTGCCAAGTGAGGCAGTTTCTATTTTTTGGTAAATATTGTTCTATTTCACTTAAATTGCTAAATTTATTGACATTCATTTGGACAAAAAAGTTTCTTGTAATTCTTTTTAAATTCATCTTCATTATTATTCATATTCATCCTTTAAATTTTTGATACTATGGATTGGCTTTTCCTCACTTTTAAAAATCAAATTAACCAGTTTTTCATCTATTTTACTTGCTCTTTTATTCATAAAATCAATTGCCAGTTTTGTTTATTAATTGTATGGGTTTTTTTTTTACTCTCAGTTTTATAAATCTCACCATTACTTTTTAGGATTTTCAGTGTTCAATTGGGGATTTTTGTTGTACTTTTTTGAGTTAATTTTTAATTACATACCCAATTCATTATACTATTCTTTCTCTACTGTATTGATATAAGTGCTTAAGATAAAAGTTTCCCAGTATTCACTGCTTTTACTCTATCCATCACCACCTCTAGTCTTTGCTTCCCCAAACATCAGGATATCCTTCAATTTTTCCTCACTCAGCTTCTGCTATTCTTCAGATGAAAGTTTGGGAGGTAAAAGTTTGTGTGATTCTTGAGACCATGAGTGAGGTGAATTTTCTTAAGGCCTAATCTGCTTCTCTTTTGGCCTGTTGTTTGTTGATTCAGTGACATCCAACTTGAGGTGTTTATACTTGGCTCAGATCCATTCTCAGCCTGGAGAAATCTCTCTGGGGCAGACCTACTACAGAGCAGTATGTTTTGAAGGCCTGATTTACATGCTCTACATTTTTCAAGGACTACCTGAAATCCTGCGGCAGGTAATGTGTTTTGCAGCCTGCTCTGGAGTAGAAATTTCTCACCTACTCTGACATCTTCCCAGAATGCCCAGGAATCTACTTTCCATATCTTCTCTACTGAATAGATAATAGGGGATCACAAAGGTCTCATCCTTTTCTAGGTTATATAATCCATACTGCAAGGATTCTTAGCCTTATCTACTTGCTTCTGTGTATTTTTTTTCACTCTGGAAAGGTTTGCCTTTCATTGCCGTGTGCTTACTCAATAACGTTTTCAAAAAACTACAATGCAAAGGATTTTCATAAAACATTAAAGGGAACATGGTTTGTACCATCCCTTTCTAGGGGTGATTCTATGAATTTTGATTTCAGGAACACAGGGTGAGCTTCAATGCCTCTCTTCCTTTGCAAAATAATACTTTTGTTTTCTTTTATGACAATTAATTAGAATGCCTTTAAACAGTCAATGAAGAAATTTAGATCTCTTTGGGATACAACCCCGAAAGTGGTATCACTGGTTCAAAAGGTATGCAATTATTTATAGCCCTTTGGGCATAGTTCCAGATTGCCCTCCAGAATGGTTGTGTCAGTTCACAGCTCCACCAACAATGCATTAGAATTTCAATTTTTTCACATCCTCTCCAGCACTTGTCATTTTCCAGTTTTGGCATCTTAACCAATCTGATTGGTGAGATGTGATACTTCAAAGCTGTTTTGATTTGAATTTCTTGAATCAATAGTTATTTAGAACATTTTTCCATGTGCTTGAAGATATCTTTAATTTCTACCTCTGAAAATTGCCTGTTCATATCTTTTGACCACTTATCAATCAGGGAATGACTTGTATTCTTATAAATTTTACTTAATTCCCTGTATATTTTAGAAATGAGGCCTTTATCAGAGACACGGGTTGTAAATATTCTTTCCCAATTTCTGACTTCCCTCTTAATCTTGATTTCATTGGTTTTGTTTGTACAGAAACTTTTCAATTTAATGTAATCAAGATTATCCATTTTGCATTTTATAATGCTCTCTAACTCTTCTTTGGTCATAAAGTCTTCCCTACTCCATAAATCTGACAGGTAAACTATACCTGGCTTCCCCAGATTATTTGTGACATCAGCCTTTATACCTAGATCATGTACTCATTTCAACTTGACTTTGGTATATGGCATTAGATGACATTCTATGCCCAATTTCTGCCATACTATATTCCAAGTTTCCTAGAATTTTTGTGAAATACTGAATCTTAACCCATAAACTGGGGTCTTTGGGCTTATTGAATAGCATTTTACTATAGTCACTGACTACTGAGTCTTTTGAACCGAGTCCATTCCATTGATCCACTACTCTATTCCTTAGCCAGCACCAGGTGCTTTTGAGGACTGCTGCTTTATAATAGAGATTAAAATCTGGTACAGCTAGGCCACCTTCCCTAACATTTCTTTTCATTATTTCCCTTGATATTCTAGACTTTTTGTTCTTCTAAGTGAATTTTGTCACTATTTTTTCTAGTTCTCTAAAGTAGTTTTTGGTAGATTGATTGGTATGGCACTAAATATGTAATTTAATTAAGGTCAAATTGTTATTCTTATCATATTGGCTCTACCCATCCATGAGCAATTGATGTTTTTCCAATTAGTAAGATCTGATTTTATTTGTGTGAATAGTGTTTTGTAGTTGTGTTCATAATGGTACTGGGTTTGTTTTGGCAGGTAGATTCCCAAATAGTTTATAGTAGCTACCATAACTTTAAATGGGGTTTCTCTTACTATCTCTTGCTTTAGGACTTTGTTGGAAATATATAGGAATGCTGAGGATTTGTGTGGGTTTCTTTTATATCCTGCAACATTGCTGAATTTATTTATTGTCTCAAGAAGTTTTTTGCTTGGTTCTCTAGGATTCTCCAAGTATATCATCATGTCATCTGCAAAGAGTGATAGCTTAGTCTCTTCTTGGCCTAATTTGATTTCTTTGATTTCTTTTTCTTCTCTAATTGCTACTGATAACATTTCTAATACCAGATTGAATAAGAGGGGTGCTAGTGGGCATCCTTGTTTCACTCCTGATCTTATTAGAAATGCTTCTAGTTTATCCCCCTTGCATATAATACTTGCTTATTGTTTTAAGTAGATGCTACTTATTGTTCTGAGGAAAACTCCATTTATTCCTATGCTTTCTAGTATTTTAATAGGAATGGATGTTGTATTTTTTCAAAAGGTTTTTCTGCATCTATTGAAACAATCACATGGTTGCTGCTAGTTTTACTGTTGATATGATCAATGATACTAATGGTTTTCCTAATACTGAACCATCCTTGCATTCCCAGAATAAATCCAACCTGGTCAAAATGTATTATTCTTGTTATAAGCTGCTGTGGTCTTTTTCCTAATATTTTATTTAAGATTTTTGTATTTTTATTCATGAGGGAGATTCATCTATATTTTTCTTTCTCTGTTTTGTCTCTCCCTGATTAAGGCATCAGTACCATATTTGTGTCATAAAAAGAATTTAGAAGGACTAATTCCTCACCAATTTTCCCAAATAGTTGGTAGAGTATTGGAATCAATTGATCTTTAAATATTTGATAAAATTCACTAGTAAATCCATCTGCTCCGGGTATTTTTTCCTAGGGAGTTCTCTGATAGCTTGTTCAGGAACTTATTCTTTACTTGAATCTTCAGAGCGCAGGCGAAGAGAGCAGTCAGCTTTAGACCATACCACCTATGAAGAAGGGAAAACTTAAAAATCCTAAGTCTATCTTTGAAAGCATCAGAATGAAATACCTGAAGCTTAGGACAGAGCACTTTTCATCCCAGGAACAGACCCCAAATTTAAAATCATGTTAAAGGTGAAGAAATAGACTGAAAAAAAATGACTAAAAACACACAAAAAGAACCTGAACATAGAAATCTCCGATAATGACAGGAAGATCAAAGTACAAACTCAGAAGGGAGAAACATCAAAATAGCCAATAAGAATGGGTTTAAAATCCAAAAAAAAAATCCTAAAAATGTTTTTAAATTATTTGAAATGTTGATGATGAGAGGTAGGGTGAAACTTGAGAAAGAAATCAAGAGTGATACAAGAAAATTATGAAAAAAGAGAATTAACTGCCAGGTAAAATACATGGGGTGGAAATGGAGGAAAAACATTAAAAACTGGAATACATAAAAAAGGAACAGAAAGCCACTAAAGAGAACTCCTTAAAAGCAGATTAGCCAAACCCCCCCCCAAAAAAAAATAGATAAAAATTCACGGAAAATAAGAGTTTTTTTAAAGGAAGAATTTGAAAACTGGAAATTGGAAAGGAAAATTGGAAAAAAAGAATGGGCAAAATGCACAAAAATTTACTGAAAAAATAGGACCTTAAAATTAAATTTGTGAAATGGAAGAGAAAGTACAAAAGCTCAATGAAGAAAATAATTTTTAAAAAATTAGATTTTGGCAAATGGAAATTATATCATCAAGAGACATCAAGAAAAAAACTAAATCAAATGCAAAAACAAAAATGTGAAACTATCTCTTCTGAAAAACAATTGCCTTTTAAAATAGAGGAAAGAAAATATAAATTTATGGCATTAACTGAAGGTCATGATCAAAAGAAGAGACTAGGAATTTTCAAGGAAAACTCCTTTAATATCCTAGAAGCAGAAGTAAAAAAGTTGAATGAATCCACCTCCTCAATAATGTACCTAATGTAAATTAGGCAAATTTTCCAGCGGTACCAGATCAAGGTGAAAATATTGTAAGCAATCAAAAAAGAGCAATTCAAATATTGTGGAGCCTCAGGAGGCATCACACAATATTTAGCAGATTCTACATTAAAAGATCAGAGAGTTTGGGACGTAATATTCCAGACGGCAGATGAATGAGGATTACAATGAAGGATCACCTACCCAGCATAACTTCAAGGGAGAAATATGAATTTAATGAAATAGAAAACTTTCAAATATTTCTGATCAAAAGACCAGAGCTGAATTAAAAAGTGACTTTTAAATATAAGGCTCAAGAGAAGATTAAAAAGCAAGTGTGAAAGAAAGATCATGAGGGATATGATAAAGTTAAACTCTTTTCATTCCTACATAGGAAAATAATACTTGTTATCTGAAATTTGTTATTACTGATGAAGGGAAATAAATGGGAAAAAATTAAAGAAGTCTTTCTTTCATCAAGGACTCATTTTTCAAATATACTGTGAACTGAGACAATTTTATAAGAATACATTGTGTTCCCCAGTGGGTAAAATGTCAAAGATATGAATACACAGTTTGAAATAAAAAGTATCAATAATCATATGAAAAAAATGATTTGAATCACTAATGAGTAGGGAAGTGTCAATTAAAGCTATTTTTAAGTACCACTTCACACCTATCAGATTGGCTAGTAAGTTAAAAATAGAAATGAAAAATGTTAGAGGGAATTTGGGAAAATTGGCAAACTAGCACACTTTGAGTAGAATTTTGATTCCTATGGGGCAGTGGGGAACAAGCCTAACAGTTTCTTGAGCTTGTGTCTGAGTCCAGAGACTTATGACTTACTCTGAGTTGAAGGGCTTGTTGAACTGTGTCTGAGTCCTGACTTGTTGACTTGTCCAGATCTGGGAGAGTGCAAAGTCTTCTCTGGACAGGTGTGTCATATATTTATCCCAAGAAGAATATTTTGCAATCAGGATGAAGAAATATTGCTATGAGTAGCAGCAGCAAAGTTTCTCAACTCCAACACAGCCACCTTAAAAACCCACAAAAATACAGAAAACACATCTCTTGCTGAAGGCAGCTCAACAGGAGGGGCTCATTCCTGCAAGCTCGGAGCCAAGACCAGCCCAGCCTGAAACCACGACCTGGCCCCAGGGTGGTCAGGAGAAGCCACAGCTCGAGTCTACAGGAGAGTGGATTGGTGCCATCTGGGGCAATCTCCACATTTATCAAGCCAGAAGAAAAAAGGCTAAGAGAAAGGTCCATGGAATTCCAGATACATTTGGAGGAAAAAAAAGTGGTCTTGTCAAACTGCCCCCAGGGCAAGAAAGAGGCCCAACCCAGCTGCTTCAGAGGTCCTGGAATACGGACCACAGAAGGGCCAAATCAATTGAACAAAGGCCATGGGATCTTGCATCGAACTGCCTGGATCCAGATCGTGGTTTTGGGTGGTGGTCGTGGGGTGCGCTTTCAGAGAGCCAAAGCTGGTGGGGGCTTCAGCTCCCACCTATTAGCTCCAGGAGCTGTGAAAACCATAGCAATTTGGGGCAGAGCTTTCCACCCAGAAGCAGAGTTCCCCAGAGCTAAAAAAATCAAGCAATTAATTGACTGGCCAACATGAGGAGAAGGAAGAAAAGTAAGAAGAGTAATACAACTCTAGAATCCTTTTTTGGGGACAAAAACTATCAAAGCATGGACCAGGAGTAAGACAAAACAGTCAGAACTCGCACACCAAATGTATCTAAGAAACATGAAAATTGCCTACAAGTCATAGATCAACTTAAAAAGGACTTTGAAAACCAAATAAGAGAAGTGGAGGAAAAATTAGGAAGAGAAATGAGAACGATACAAGGAAGAGTCAACAACCTGAACTGAAGAGAATAACACCTTAAAAACAGATTAACTAAAATGGCAAAAGAGGCCGAGAAAGCCAAGGAGGAGAAGAATGCCTTAAAAAGTTGAATTTGCCAAATGGAAAAAGAATCCCAAACGCATTCTGAAGAGAATAATTCCTTGAAAATTACAGTGTGGCAAATGGAAGCAAATGACTTTTTGAGAAATCAAGATGCTATTTAACAGATACAAAAAGAAGGAAAAAATGAAGGTAATGTGAAATATCACCTTGAACAAACCAATGACCTGGAAAATAGATCCAAGAAAGACAATTTAAAAATTATTGGTCTTCCTGAAAGCCATGATCCAAAAAAGAATTTGGAAAGCATCCTTCAAGAAATTCTCAAGGAAAATTGCCCTGATATTTTAAAATCAAAAAGCAAAATATAACTTGAAGGAATTCACTGATGACCTCGAAAAAGATCATCAAAAGAGGACTCCTAGAAATGTTATTGCCAGGTACTGGAATCTCCAGTTAAAGGACAAAGTAGTACATGTTGCCAAGAGAAAACAATTTGATCTCAATTAATATAACCCAGGATCTGGCAGCTTCTACATTGAGGGATAAAAGGGCCTGGAATATGATATTCCAGAGATCAAGGGAGCTAGGATTAAAACCAAGAATCACCTACCCAGCAAAATTGAGTATAATGTTCCAGGGGAAAATATGGTCATTCAGTGAGACTTTCCAGCATTCTTGCTGAAAAAACCAGAACTGAACAGAAATTGTGACAATCAAACACAAGAAGCGTGAAAAGGTAAACATGGGAAAGAAATCATAAGGAAGTTATCAAAGTTGAACTATTTACATGCCAATTTGGAAAAATGATAAT